>PVKN010001159.1:0-48824 GCA_004027915.1 Capromys pilorides | reverse complement strand
GTCTTTGGAGGAGCTTGACCTTTGAGAATTTGGAAGAGAGCCTTGATGGATGCCACAGCTGTTGCTCCTCCTCGGCTCTTCATTGTTTTGTGCTGCCTTGGAGCCGTCGGAGTGAACTGAAACTTCCACAAACTGTGCGCTAAATAAACCTTGCCTTCCTTCATTTGGAGTGTGGTATTTGTCCCAGAAACCAGTAAAAAGTAACTAAGACACCATGTTTCCCAGGGTCCACTGAGAGCCCAGGCAAGGCCTGACAACTAAATTGCTCAGAATGAGCTCAAACTTGCATCCTTCTGCTTCAGCCTCCCATAGTGCTGGGACTGCAGTCATACGACATCACACCTCTCTACGTACAACATTTTTCTGGGCATATGTTTTCATTCTCTTGGAGAGAAATTTCTGGATCATCAGTACAGTAACTCTAGGTTAAACTTTTTGAGGGACTGCCAAACTATTGTTGATAAAAACAAGTTTTTAAAGCTATACTTTTTTACATTCTCACCAGCAGTATTTAAAGATCCTGATTTTTATTCATTCTTCCCAAAAATATTTACATTCCTCTTTATGTTTTTATTGTTTTATGTATTTGGTACAGGGTCTCACTACACAGCTTGAACTCACAGTGATCCTCCTGTTTTCAGCCTCCCCAGCACTGGGATTGCAGGTGTAACCCACCATGCCTGGTCTTGGTGGCTGGCTCAGCGTGCCTGGAGGTGAGGCCAGCATGGCATGTGGTGCTGGGGGTCAAACCTCAGGCCCTGTGCTCGCCTAAGCAGGTGCTTAGTCCACTGAGCTATCTCACTGGTGCTGTTCCTCTTTTTTGTGGTATATATCCTGGTGGGTGTAAAGTGGCATCTTATTGTTCTGATTTGTGCTTCTCTGGTGATTACTGATCTTGAGAACCTTTTCATGTGTCTAGAGGTCATTTTTATTATCTGGGAAAATGTCTATGTAAATCTTTTGCCCATTTTGAATTGGATTACTTTTCTGTTTATAAGTTGCAAGAGTTTTAAGCATAGCATTCTAAATACGAAGTTCTTGTCACACATAATCCCCAATTCCTTGGGTTGCCTTTTCACTCTCTTACATGTCTTTTTATGTGCAAGTTTTAATTTTCATAGCCTAGTTTATCTAATTTTCCTTTTATTACTTCTCTTTTGATGTTATATTTAAGAAATTATTGCCTCATCCAAGTTCACCAAGATTTACACTTCTATTTCCTTCAAAAGGCGTTACAGTTTTAGCTCTCACGTTGAGGCTTTGATCCATTTTGCGACATGAAGATCTCTGCTTCAGTTTCACGGGAGATGCTCGTCTGCAGTTTCCTTGTGATTTCTTTGTCTGGCTGATGCTTGCACTAGTGCTCCTCTCATAGAATGACTGAGGCAATGTTTCCTTCTCTCTATATTCAGAAGCATCTTAGAGCAATAACAATCAATTCTTCTTTTGCATGGTTGGTAGAATTTACCAGTGATGCTTTCTTGTTCTGACTTTTTTACTTTCTTTTTAGAAGTCAAGCCAGACTTTTCTTCATTTTTTATTCAGTTTTGGTAATCTTTGCATTTCAAAAATGTGTCTATTACAACTTCTCTGTAGAGTTCTGTACTCTCTCTGTTTTCCATGGTCACCCATTGCATCGTCATACATGCTGTGCCCTCATCAACATAGATCTGTGTGTATCACTTTTTGCAATTGTCATTTGAATCAAATAAGGAAAGAAAGAGTTATGAGCACAGAATACATTGACATTGACACATATATTGTCTTTTTGAAATAGGGTCTCGCTATGCAGTCTCAGCTCACTTTGTAGTCTAGGCTGTCCTCGAGCTCACAGCAATCCTGCAAGCTCTGTATCCTGAATGCTGGGATGATAGATGGGCACCATCACTCCTGGCTTGTCTTTTATAACTTTTATGTAGTTATCTTTACTGATGTTCTTAATTCTTCCATATGATTAAAGTAATACCCAGTGGCCTTTTAGTTTAGCCTGGAGGTCTCCTCTTAACATTTCTTGTAGGATATATCTGACAACAAGCTGTCCCAAATTTAGTTTATTTGGGGATGTCTTAATTTCTCCCACAGGTCTAAAGAATACTTTTGTCAGATATAGAGGGTTTTTTTTTTCTTTTGTCTGTTAACACTGAATATGACCTCTGACTGCCTTTTCCTCCCATACTTTCTGATAAGAAGTCATCTATAAATCTTATTGAGGCCCCCTTTTGTGTAATCAGCTACTTCTTTCTTGCTATATTTAAGATTCTTCATTCCTTTTGGCTTTCCACAGTGTATTCAGTGTTCAGGATAGAAAAGCGGTGGCTTTGACCCAAAGCCAGTGTGGATTTTAATTCTATTTGTAACATTGGTTGATTTTCTTATGTCTGAGAGGACTATAACAATATCTTCTATTGTTGTAAAAAATAAGATTAAATAATATAAATGAAGGATAAAGGCAGACAATAAAACATTGCTAATTTTTAGAGCAGGACATGGATATGCCCATGGTAGTTGTTGCAGTCTCAATAACTACTCAAAGGCCCCTAGGCCAAAAGTTTGGTCCTCAACTGTGATGCTAATGGAAGAAGGTGGAACCTTTCAGAAGTGTTGCCCAGTGGGAGGAAATGAGATCACTCAGGGTGTGGCATTGGAGGGAATACTGGGACCCCACTATACCTTCTACTCTTATGTTGCCCTGAGATTTCTCTGCCACACAAGTCCCACCATATTATACAGCCTCACCACAGGACTAGAGCAACATGCCTGGAGTCATCTGATCATGCACTGGACCCTCTGAAACTATGAAATAAAATAAGACTTTCCTGTTCTTAAGTAGATTATCTCAAAGATTTTGTTACAGTTATGCAAAGCTGACAGAACAGGCTTCTATTTATTTACTGACTGATTGAATGGAATTAAAACTGACAATTTATTCAAACTGCACTATGTTTATCTTCTGAAACAGCTATAGTCAGCAGACACTTTTCCCTATACCTAGATTGCTTCAGTGTTCCACCAAAATCATATTATTTCTCTTAAAGTATGATCTAAGGATGCTAATAGAATAATATAACCTTGTTGCTTCATGGCCTTCCTGGAGATTAACCGGTACCCTCAATATATCTTAAATAATGTATGATAGTAATGAACTACTTTCATCATTATTCTCCTTGAACTATATATTTTATCTCTGCATCTTGACAGGTCCTTAGTTCCATGTGTGTGAGAGAAAGCCAAAATCTCTGGCTCTGTCTTTTGCAGCAGCAGCTCTTACCTACAGATTTACAACCCATTCTAGGGAAGTCAAACCTTTTAAGCCTATCTGCACTTCCATACAGAACAAAACACCATATAGTCGCACACATATATACTATAACCCAAGGCTTGAAATCCTTGCTGAGTCTTTTTTTAAAATGTATTTTAGTACAGGGTCTGCAGGGTCTCACTACATAGATTGGACTCTTATGATAGGACTGGGTTCAGCTTCCCAAGAGCTGGGATTATAGGCATGTGTCACCATGCCCAGTCTCATTGGCCATCTCAGCACACCATGGGCGGTGAGGTTGGCACAGCTTGCAAGGGATCGAACCCCAGCCCCTACATCCGCCTAAGCAGGTGCTTTAGTCTGCTGAACTATCTGGCTGGCCCTCTTGCTGACTTTTTCTGCACTTGTACTCTGGGTCCTGCCTACTTACCCCAGTAGCACCTGCCTCTTGCTTCCTAATCCACCTACCTCCCTGGAACAAGAGCTTTTCCTCTTGTTCTTGCTGACTCTTTTGGGTCTCTCTTTGGTTGACACATGAGCCTTGGCAGGTGTTGGGCCTGTTTGGTTTATTCAGCAAATACTGATTGACCACATAATATGTGACTCTGTTCTTGGTGCTAGAGATACAAACTCAAGCAACAAGTTAAGTTAGAAGAAAAAAATTGCTTTTCTAGAGCTCACGTTCTGGTTTACTCTAGTATGTGATATAACAAAGAATGTACTGCCCTATCTTAAAAGGGAAGTAGCCATGAAAAGTCTAATTTGGCAAGCACTGACAGATCCTTTTTGAATCTTGAGAAGGGTAATTAGAACTTTATGTGCTGTCTTTGTTAGTTTTCTCACTGAGACAAAATACCTACCACCCAAAGTTAGTTTATTTGGCTTACAGTTTCTAGAGCTTCCAGTCCATAATCAGCTGGCTCCAAGATAGCATGGCATGGTAAACAGGCCTCACAGAAGAGAAGCATTCATGACAAACAGAAGATAGAAAGCAACAACAGAAGAAAAAAACAAGCCTCTGTCCTTTATATTATATCCAGGCTACAAGGACTAGGGTCAAACCAATTAATCAGTGTGTAGACTAAACAGCATTTCAAGAAATGGAGTGTAATGAATGGGGGCCCAGGGACAGCTGTGATCTGTTACTGAAAATCCCAGAAAGCTGGCATAGGGGAGTCCCAGAAAGCTGGGACTCCAGGTGATAGATAGCGGCTTTACCTGTGGGCTCTCTGCTTATTGCTTTCTCCCTTGCTTGAAATGCTATTGGTTTGACCCCTGGATGAACCTGATGATAGGGAAGGGATGGAAGGTAAAGGAGATTGTGGTCACGTTCATGAGTAAGCACATGGTCCTCCTTTGCTGAAGTGATTGTGCACGAGATCACGCTGCCTACCCTAAATAAAGCTGATTTGCTTCAGGAGTTCTTTGCTCACTGAGGGACAAGTCTCAGTGAGTCCTCTGAGCTACCTTCATCAGGTCTTTTCGTCGTTCCTTTCGGCACCGGCACATAACATTGCAACACAGTGTACTGACCTAGCCTCTAACCTTAATCCTAGCATTCTACTATAACCAATCACACTCTTGAGATTTGGCCAGCTCTGGAAAAGCCTCACCTGTGACTGCGTGAGGCTTGGGGGTCAGGGGCTTCTAGAAGCAAGCCATAATATACCCCAACATGTCTAATGAGTAGGTCAGGTGCATCCTTCCCCTGAAAGGGTAGCATTTTTCTGAGTGTTCCATGTGGCTGTCTTTGCTGTTTTTCCTACTGCTTTGCCAGACACAGAAGGAAGATTCATTGAGAGGTGTGTGTGGATGGGAGTCCTTTTGATCATTAACCTCTTCTCGGTGAATCAGTCAGTTCCCAAGGGCTACTTAGCCCTGAATACGTCATTCTTTGGTCACATCTAAACTATTGCCTGGGGAACCAAGGCATTTTTTTTTCTCTTTTTATACCAGATTTTTAGCTGTAGAACAGCCTGTGGAATCTTGTAATTATCTCATACTTCTGCCCCATTCGCTTCAACAGAAATTTTAGAATTGTGAATTTCTCCAATATGGAAACCTAAACAAACCTCCCCTGAGGCTCTCTCTCTGCATCTCGTTTGGTCTCCAACAACATGTTCTTTGCAAACTCGCTCTTCAGTGGCGCCACCGCTGATTGTGGTGAATATTTCACTTCATGTAGGAACTTTTGCTATTGCTGGTAAGCTTATTGCAGTAACCCATCTCCTTAAATTCCTTTCCCTTAATTAGCATTGATTTATAACTGACAGACTCCTTGTATGCACTTTTCTTGATCTCCTTCTTCAAGCAACAGTTTTCATTTTTAAGGGGATGAATTCTTCCATTTTACTAGGGAGCCACACAGAGTTTTTCTGGTGAAAAGCCTAACATTTAAAATCCTTAACTCCCTTTTGCCTCCTGTATCATTTTCTGACTTCCTGCAAAGCTCCACTCTCCTGGCTTTCCTGTCTGATCTGTTTGCTGTTAAATGTCCAGCTCCCAAACAAGCACAGAGCACATAGCCAGTGTTTGAAAACAGGTGAATAAATAAACAGACTTTTAAAAATGGTTATTCCAATTTTTTTGTAATTTTCTATTTTTGTTGTGATTCTAGTTTTGCTCAGCTACTTAATGAGTTGCTTGCTACCTCGTGTTTGTTTGTGAGTTTGTTTGCTTTCTCTTCCCTGCCTGCCTAAATATTATGCCTTTGTTACATAGACTCAGGATTCCAACCTACCACACACAGCCCCAGGTCTTTAAAAAACAATTTTAGATCCTTTCCCATCTTGTACATCTGCAAGCATCCTGTTGTAGAAAACAAAAATGAAGACAGACCACGAACACATGCTGCGCACATGCATGTGGGGCCACAGACCTGGTCTGTTCTGTGAACTAACCATGTGACATCTGAATGAGTAAAGAACATGAAAAAAACCACTGAGAAACTTTCACGTACTCCTGGCATTGCCACAACAACCATTTTTGTATTTTAAAAAAGTACCAGCTCCCTGATAGAAGGGACATGGACATTATTAGTTCTTTACCACAAATAGTATGAGGAGTATCAGTTTGGTCCTTGGCTCAGTTGGTCAATAAAGTGGACCACCCACCTGGGGACTGTGCCACGCGATGTTGCAAAGCACTGTAAGCTTGGGGCAGCAATTCCCGGTGGCAGACAAACATAAGCCTTTCTGTTTGTTTCAACAGAGAAAAAAAAAAGGTTCTGTTCACGGCATAGCAGACATTACCCTGAAGTTATGCGGCATGGTGCTGGTTCCAAACCAATTTATCATCCATTCCTGCAGCATACAAATGTAGCAGCTCTGAAGGAAAACCCCATTCGCTGATCTTAAAAGCCAGCTATGGCAGAGGAGGGAGTAGAGGGAGAGTTGTACCAAGTAAGAATATACTTCCTTGACACTAAAGCTGATGGATGGGCAAGAAGCCTTCCTGAGTCCAGCGGAAAGCAAAATGGAAACAAGATAGACAAATGGTGTTGTGATGTATGGGAAACAGTAGGTGTGACACAGATGTGTATTCTCTGTGCAAGAGAAGATTAGGGTCTTTCAAGGCTGACAGTTGTTGTCAGGGCAGTTGACATAAATTTTGCTAATGTTGATGGAAATGTACTAGTGTGATTTACCAAAGCTATTTATAGCTATTGAGTTAGAGTGAAATAAAAAGCAATTGTAAGAAGAAGAACCCGAGAGGCTTTGCACTTGTATGTGTGAATAAATACATATTTTAGAACTGCTGTGTACATGGAGTTTCTCCTTAATGTGGCAATTTGTATTTTTCTTCCAAATTATTCTTTCAGTTGTTAAAACTATAGTAAATTCTGTGGTTCCAGGGAAGCCTTCTCAAACTCTCTTTCTCCAAGAACTGGCTTCTATTTCTTATAAATCCATTTCTTCAGAGATTATGTTCTTTCCTCCTTCTTCATGCTGCTGGAATTAGGCCCTTTGTCTCTGTTTAGTCACGGGAGTCACAGAGTGCTCTGGGATGCCCAGGCATTGCTTTGAGGCATGGAGTGCCAATGCCAAGGGCATGGGAAGTTTCTACAGAGAAACCACCAAAAGCAGAGATCATCAACAGCCAGCTTTGCGAGGTATGAGATATGGCTTGTGACATTCGATGATGCTGTAGCCAGTGTTTGTAAAGCAAGCCAAGAGAGTGGCATAAAGCGAATGCTCCCAACGGTGGTAGAGGCTTCCTGGTACAATATAGCAGAGGCTCTGGGTTTACTACCCAGTGCTAAAAGTGGAAGGAAATGAGGGAAGAAAGTGAGGAAAGGAAAAAGGAAAGAAGGGAGGGAGAGAGGGAAGGAAGAAGAAAGGAAGGGAGTGAGGAAGGAAGGAAGGAGGGAAGGAAGGGGAAGAAAGGAAGAAAGGGACTGAATGAGCAATAAATAGGGAATATGTACATCGTGTATTAAAAAACATTTCAAAATCTGAACAGTTAAGGTATTACACCACAATATTCAGACAAACCAAAAGAACAAAATAGTCTGAAAATAAACTAAAATATATCTGGGAATGAAGACCATACATGATGCAGGTAACACTTCAAATGAACAAAGAGAAAGCACATTGGATCAGTGTTGTGAGCTCAACGCAGAAGTCACCCTGAAAACTAAAGTCGAGTCCATACCGCACACCATGTATCTAGATAAATCTCAAATGTAAAAATGGTAGAAAAAAAAGCATAACAGAATGTAGTAACTGGAAGATGAGAAAGCTTTTTCTAATTGTGACATGAATCCAGAAGATATAAAGAAAAACTCATAAAATATTACTATGGAAAAAAGAAAAATGCTTTATGTAATGAATAGTAAAAGCAAAGCAAAAAAAAAAAAAGACATTAAGAATTATTTCTCTTTAACCAACTTCTCTAATATAGTCCAAATTAACTTTTTAAGGGACATCATTTTTTTTTTCCATGGGACCAGGGTTCAAACTTATGACCTTGCACTTGCCAGGCAGGCGCTTAAGCCATGCAGCTGACTCCCCAGTCCCAATTTGTTTTTAAACAGATAAAATGGTATAAACAGTTCCTTGTAAAATAAATATAAAAAGGCTTTTTCAAATATGAAAAATGTTCAATATCACTCATTAAAAATAAAAATGAAGACTGTCCTGTGATACTAATTTTTTTCTGCTGCTCAGATTGGCAAAGACCCAAAAAGTCTGATAACATACTCAGTGAGGCTTAGAACAAAGAGAACTCATTTATCACCAGAAGAGAAATAAATCAGAGGGCTATGAAGGTCAACACGGCAATATCTATTAAAATTACAAATGTGCCCACCATTTGGCCCGACAATTCCGTTTTACAGCCTTTATCCAGTGGCTATGTCTGTACATATGTAAAGTGATGTGTGTGCAAGGTTATTTGTTGTAACATACAAAAGTAAAAGATGAAAATACTGAAATTTCCATTTAAAAGGGACCCAGACAAGGAAATCTGATTTAGCTGTAAGGAAGAATGAAAGATACCTAATATGTGCTGAAAGGTGAAGTGAGAAAAAGACGAGAAGGTATAGACCAAAAAGGAGGGGAAAGGTTACATATCTGCATCTTTTTCAGAACATCTACATGGATACGCAGGCAGCTGGGTCCCTAAGGCTAGTCCATATTCAAGGGCAGGGGAATTAGAGGCTCTCTTTTGACAGGAGTATCAAAGAATTTATAGGCATACTTAAAACCGCATATGGCTGGGTGTGACGGTGCATGCCTATAATCCCAGCACTCAAAAGGCTGAGGCAGGAGGATTGCCATGAGTTCCAGGCCGGAATGGACTACAAAGTGAGTTCAAGGTCGGGTTAAACTGCATAATAAAACCTTGTCTCAAAAAGGCACACAGACACACGCACAATTTCTGTACTCTAAGAATTTTAAATTGTGTGAATGTATGGCCTATTCAAATATTTAATAAATTAATATTTAAAAAGAGAAAATGAATACCTATGGGTCCCATGTTGCAGCCACGTGCTTTCACTAAAACATTCAGTTTTTGTCACGGCTTATGTTTAGATATTCCTGCAAAGCTTCATTTCTGTGGTCAGAGGTGGCATTTTTCAGAGGCGGCTGGATCGAGAGTGTGAAACTAGAGTTGAATCATGGTGCAGTGCTAGGACCCAGGGCACCAGGGTTGCAGGTGCGGGTGCTGCTGCCCAGAGGAGCCTGGGTTAGACATAACGGATAGGAAGATCTGTGTCCGTCCAGCTTGCTGCATTGCCGTGCTCTACTCACCGTGAGCTCTTTCTCCTCCTCAATTTCTGACTGGCATCCACCCTGCCATGGAGCCCAACATTTATGGACTATGACCTTTACAGACTGTGAGCTAAATAAAACATCTACCCTTTAGATTCGAGTATTGAGTATTTTGTCTCAGCAATAAGAAAAGTAACTAAGACAATTTCTTCAGAATTTTTTGTAAGTTAGACTAAATTTCAGGCTTCCATGTGGTCCTAGGAGAAATCCATCCTGGTTTCTTATGGATAGTCTAGCTAAATGGGAGGTTTATAAATGTTGCTATGCTGGTGGTGGTTTGTATGGTGGTTGTTATAACCTGCCTTGAATTCTTTTATTTCTGTATTGAGCAGAAATTACATTCATGAGCAAAAACCTGCTATCGTAAAATTCAGATAACCTCCAAAAATTCAACTATTAGCTAAAATTCACAATATTTCAAATTCTTCTTGCATTCCAAAGACCAGTTCTTCACAAAATGTCTCTGCTCATGTTGCTTCTCCTAAATTGAAGAATGCCAGTTAGAAAATCCAGAGGAGAAATGTACTAGTGTCTGTTTTTTTTTAAAAAAAAGCAAAGAAAACTGGGGTGGGTGAGTAGAGCTACAAGAAGAAACAGTAACAGGAGAAGGATAGGTAAATGTCATAGGACAGAAAGGAGCCCCTCAGAGACTCTCAGAAGAGACACATCAGCAACATTTTTTCCTCATTGGCCTTGTGATACATAATGTACAATCCTGTCCAAATTCTTTATGGAGGCATGAATAATTGTGAACGGACATCTATATTTTTCAGACTCTCCTTCCCAAGGAGAGTTTAACTGAAAAGCAGCCTGTGAACAGCTTTAATTTAAAAACTGAATTCCTGGCAGTACCTTGAGACAGGAAATAGGATGGCCTGGGCCAGAAGTGTAAGGTCAGTTTGCTGAAACAAAGAGGGGCAGGCAGAGAGAGGTAGGGGAAGAGACTGGGTAGACAAAGAGTGGGAGACACATCTTAGAGTCCTGACGATGTGGGGGAACACGTGGTCTTTACCTCAGAGATTATGGGGAGCTGCCCAAGGGTTTTAAACAGAAGTAGCTTAGATTTGTAACTTGGACTGACGCCTCTGGAAGACAGGCTGGAGTGATCAAGATGGACACAGATTTGGGTTTAATCTAAAAATAAGTCTCTCCCAGGTGAGGGAAGGGGTGGCAGAATAAAAGTGGCGGTGGACAGGAAGGACTGTGTGCGTAAGAAAGCTCTTTAAGGGATGGAGTCACCTAACTGTAGTGACAAATTGGACTGAGAATGGAGGATGGAAAGATGTCAGCAGTGCTGCCTGCGCATCATGGAACGGGTACTGTTGACCAAGAGTGGGACAGAGCATATTTACAGAGTAGCAATCTATCTGCCCTGTATGTTTTTGCTTTCTGTTACCTTTTTGTGGTAAGAAAACAACAAGTTCAGAGATCAACGTGTTGCCCTCCCAGGGTGTGTGGGATATCCAAGTGGAGATGTTCAGCAGGGGATTCAAGACTCCAGTCTAACACTGGGGATTATTAGCCTGGGATAGAGGCATAGACACCTTAGTGCCACTGCAGGGACAGGCTGACCTCTCCAGTGTCACCACAGGAGAAGGTGAGGGGTCCAAGTGACACTATGGAAAGTGACATTTGGAGCTGGAGTTGTGACTCTGGAGCTTACGGCTTGGATGCCTGGCTGCATGTTGACCTTTTTTAAGTCGCTCACCTTTAGTTGCAGGAAAAAGGATTCAATTAATCTCAAGAACAGTTGACATTAACAAGGGTCTGAAACGTGGCCTGGAAACTTCAAGAAACAAGGCAGAATGGAGCCGCTGTCTCTCTCCATCCCCATTTCTTCTGCTCATTCCCTTCACCCTCTCTGTGACTGCCAGGTTCACTGTCTCTTCTCTAGGGTTACAACCCCATGACGCAGATCCATGAACCCCCAAAATTCTATGCAAAGTGTTTCTTTGCTTACACGTAACTCTCTGTGGATGTAGTCCCCCACTTTTCTAAGATTGCTGGAGTGATTCACGATCAGAAAAAAAGCTGAATATCTCCACCTCACCTATCTCTTCCAGGAGACTGGGGAGCTTGAGCTTGCCTCAGCCCCAACTCAGCTGAAAGACAGATGTTTATTTCCAGAACTACTGCAAATTACAAATTCTGCATGTCTCTAGTTTAAACTTTAAAATGAGAGAATTTGATTCACCCAGCTTTTTTATATCTGGTCAAAGGAAGGAGGATTATCGGGGTTTTTATGTTTGTTGTTTTGTAAACTTTACGCAACAAAGGCTTCCGCTCTGTAGTCAGGCTGTCTTGGAACTCCTTCCCTAGCCTGCACTGACCCCAGATCCGCAATCTTCCTGCCTCAGCCTCTGAGAGCTATACCACCTCACCCAGCTAGGAGTATTGTTCTTCAGTCTGAGTTAGCTAGCCTGGGAGCCTGACGGAAGCCACACCTCCTGGGTAGGCAGCCGGATGAAGAAGCTTCCGGAGGAAGGTACATGGCTCAGGAAGGGTGGGAGACGAGGCTTGTCCTAGGCAGAACGACCAGAGCCATTAAGGAGGGTTAGGCTGAGTATCAGGCACTTCGGCTTAGATGATCAAGAGGTGGCTGGCGGATGTGTCCAAGGGGATTGGATTATAGATTGTGTGTATTAAGCTGGCAGCAGATTTTCAATGCAATTGTACAGATCATATTCCTAAAACCTATCTTTTCAACAGCTTTCGTCAGTAAAACCATATCAAACATGAAAATCAAATTTTAAGATATCAGAAAGCTGTGGATAACAAAAAAAACATATTGAAAGACAGACCTCAGTCTCAGAAAGATCTTGGCAAACTGGACTAATAGACCAAAACAAACAGGTTTGAATTTGGTGGGACTGAATATAAAATGTTGTATTTAGAGTTATCCAAATCAAAAATAAATACAACATAAGGAAGTGGTCTGTCTGTATGTTTACATACAGCTCCAAATGACCTCTAATCAATCTGTACCAACTGTATAATGTATACTGGAAAGCAAAAGGAGAAAGAAAGAAGAGGGAAAACTCCTGCATTAATAAAAGTTTAAATCCATACATCCAAGTGCAGAGGCGAGTTCTTGAGTGGTCAGATGGCTCTGTGGCCAGTACCACCTTCTGCAGCCATGTCTGGAAAGACAGAGTGGACAGAACACACCTGGCCCCTTGGGACATGCTGCCTGGGATTTAGACTTCTTCCTAAAATAATTTCTGCGTAATTGCTCCCCTGTCCTCCATTTATCCTGGTTCATGGACAGATGAGGCCGTTTCTGCATGGCTGTTGAAGCCCAGCCTCCACCCTCCTGCTGTCTTGGGGGCTCATGCGTTCATCGTCCTGGTCTTTCCTCTTCGCCCCGCCCCACACTCTAAACAGATTCCAGCAGCTGTCAGTGAGCAATCATGAGGGTGGCTTATTTAGCCTTCATGGTATCAAGCACAGAAGCAACTGAGGCACAAGTTCACATCCAGAGGAAGTGATTAGCAGACACACTTAGGGTCCAGACTCTAGACACACGCCTAGTTGCTTTCAGATCCTCTATGTATTATGCATTATGGAGCAGAAAGGACTAAGACACCATCTCTTGGGGTTTTTAAAAAATGTATTTAATACAGGGTCTACAAGGTCCCACTATGTACACTTGTAATGATCCTCCTGTTTTCAGCCTCCCAAGTACTGGGATTATAGGTGTGTGCCACCTCGCCCAGTTTCAATCACTGTCTCAGCATGCTCCGGGGCAGGGCTGGCATGGCACACCAGGGATCAGATCCCAGTCCCTGCATCTGCCTAAGCAGGTGCTTCAGTCCGCTCAGCTATCCAGCTGGCCCAACAGTCCATCTTTCAGTAGCCTAGTTAATATCGTCAGAATGTTCCTGTCACCCTCACCTATCCTGTCCCCAAGTTGTCAGCCTCACTTCTCCTGTCCCCAAGAGCTCAGCATCTCCCCAGCCCCCCTCTTCCTTTACACAGTGTCAACCTGAGACTCACCTGCAGTTTCTGCTTCCCTCATTCGAGTTGTTGACCTCTGCTCAGAGGACACGAAGACAGATACAGGCAGCTCCAGTTACCGTTTGGAAAGCGCAGGGGGCTGCGGCCGTGACGGCATGACTTTCCAAGCAAGCCTGGGCATCAATTTGAGGAACCCAGCTGCAGATGGCCAGAGATGGGCAAATATTCACCCACATGGACAAAAGCTGGCTGTGTTGGAAACTGGGTTAGGTGCATATGTGGGAGCCACACAACACATCAGACAAAATCCTCTGAGATCACAGCCTTGTCAAATTGGGCCACAGTGAGAAGGACAAACCGCAGCTGGGTCCATTTTTAACTTCCTGGTGTTGTTGGTGTAGGGGGAGGAGAAGGTGGCAAGGGGCAGTGAGGGGAACCAGCAAAGGTGCAGGAAGCAGCATGAGTGGAATATTCAGCATAGCCCAATGCCTGTGCAGGTAAATGAGACACCTCTAGGAGGACCAGCACTTCCCTGGCAGCTGTGAGACAGGGCACGGCCCAGGGCTCCAAGGAGAAGATATGTCCCGCTCTGGGTTCCATGGACAGAAGACTGGCCTTATTGAGAGTAACATACAAACTGCATAGCCACAGTTCCTTTCCTCCAGCCTCCTGGCAAGACCAAGTGTGCATTTTCAAGCTAATGATCTAGGAGGATGCCAAACTAAACTTCATTTTCTATTTGAAAGATTTTTCCATTTCAGCGCCAAGTAAAAGACCTGGCATTTTTCACCCAGTGTTCTTCTTATACACACAGAAATAGCAATTAACCAAAAGCAACTGTGTGCCTTAGGGGATTTGAGCCCCATTGATGGCGTGAATGATCCCAGGACAGCAGCCAAGTCAGGCCAGGGCCACATCTGCCAGGTTCCTTCCCAAAAGCATCGCAGCTCTCAGACCCTGGCCACATTTGCCAGGACAGCTCTACCCTGGTTACCGGCTGTTGCCAGCAAGGCCACATGGGGGTCCCCAAGTAGCATATTAGGGCCCTTTCTCCTCTACCGAAGAATAGTTCCATGCCTTGAGAAGGAATGCAGCTTAGACTTATGTGGTTTGTGTTTACTTTAATAAAAGTTGTAGCCCACTCCTGGAAAAAATAATGAAAACTTTTTTGAGGACTCTAAACTGTTTCATTGGCCCAATAACATCTGTTCCTGAACCTCATGCCATTACCCTCTGAGTCACAAAGAGGACACAGGTTACACAGGTCCTGCCGGGAGATGGGAGGCGACAGCACTCACTCAGCTCTCACTCGTGTTCCAGCATGAATCTCTGTAGTGGATTTCTAGCTGGTGGTCAACTGATTACACCCTGATGAATTGAACTAGCATGGTGCTGGGTGTGGGAAGCCCACCTGAGGGTCATTGCCAGCAGTATAAAGGGAGAACAGGAGAAGCTGCCAAGACACTGTTAGGGAGAATGTCTGGAGTTATTGGAGCTGTTGGAAGCCATCACTTCTCCTGGGCTGTTCTGCTGTATGACCTTGTCTTCATGGCTTTCCCCGTGAACTTGGCTGTTCTTATCAGAGGAATTTCTTGGGACATTGTTGTCCCTGAGAATGGCTGCAGTTCATTTCAGGAGAGCTCTGGTCCTCATTGTGAGCATCGCCTGTTGGCTCTAGAGGGCAAGATAGTGCACTGCTCAGCCTGATGGAGAAGCTTGCAGCACTGGCTTTCCTGATGGGAACTCAGCTTTCCTCATCACTGGAAGAGCTGGGGACCTCGCTGTTGCTGAGCATGGCTGTGGTGCCTTGGAGGGAGCTCTGGTGCTTACCTTGAGCATTGCTTCCTGGCTCTAGCTCAGATCCCTCAACCTGCTAGTCCAGATTCTTCGTCCTGCTGGGACACACTCTGGGCCTTCACACAGCAGATTGATGGAGCAGGCCTGCATGAGACTTTATGGTGGGCTCTAGGCCTATAGTTAGACTTGTGGGAGGCGCTGTTATGAGCCCTAAGATTTCAGCTGGACCCATGCAGGATATTAGGATCCGGGTCCTCAGCTGGATTCTTTGGTCTTTAGTGTGTGGACTGATTTCCTGCACTTCTTGTATATGATTCTTTGGGCGATTATTTATAAACTAATATTATAAAACATGTCCTATATTATATTGTTCCCCTTGTGAAAACTCCAAACTACAACAGTTCCTGATCAAATCCTTGCCTCAAACCCCTTATTGGACACACTGTCACTCTCATGAACCAATTAGTCATAATATCTACCAACGTAAAGAGTCATCTTAAAAGTTCACACATAAAACCAGCATTTTTCTTTCACCTATGGGATGTGATAAAAAATGAATATTAATTTTTAAAAATGTATTACAGTAAAACACACACTATCATTGATTCCCTTCAAAATATTCCCGTCTTCAAACACACTTATCCCATCATTCTTACTGTGTCCTGAAACAGTTCTGCAAGTCCTCGTTCATCAGTGTCTTGCGTTGTGCTGTTATAGTTGCCACAGGGTCTTGAATCGATTCAAAATGTTCATCTTTCATGCTCATTTTGATTTTGAGAAAGAGCCAGAAGTCACGGTACCTTCAGAACAGATGAGTGAGGACACACAGTAAGGGTTGTACAGTCTGCCTTACTGTTGGGTAGGGCTCTACACTGCCCTGTTCGCCATAGTTTTTATCACTGCTCACAGCTCTCTTTACATGGCCATCATAAAGACAGAAAAGGGAATCTGTAAGACTAGTTTAGGACACGGCATAGATTATGCAATAAGTATTTTCAAAGTGTGTGGGCTATATTGAGGCAGATTCATGGTAATGTCTTTTATTGTAATAAATAGTTTAAATTTTACACATTCACTGTATATTTTCATCGCACCTTGTGAAAACAAATGTAAAGTAATTTTACGCTTGTCCTTATGCTAACAATGCCTAGCTTCTTCTGTAGTGGATTAAAAGCAGAACTGGAGGGGAAGATGGTATGCTGTTGATCATCCTAGAGAAGCTCGTCATGTTTATGTTTCTGGTGGGAACTCAGCTGTTCTCATCATTGGAGGAGCTCAGGTCCTTGATGTCGTTGAGGATGGCTACAGTTCTCTTTGGGTCTTTACCTTGAGGGTCCCTTCCTGGCTTCATTGCAGATTCCTCAGGCTGTTGGCACAGATCTTTCAACCTGCTGGTGCAGACTGTCTAGCTTCCACCACTGGTCTTCAGATCTTCCCAGTACAGGTCTCATGCAGACTTGCATGAGGCATTGTTGTGGACTCGAGTCCTCCAGCTGGACTCATGGAAGACATTGCCGTAGGATCCAAGCCCTCAGCGGTATTCTTTAGGTCTCTAGTATGTGGACAGATCTCCTGCACGCTTTTGCATTTGACTCTGAGTGAATACTATGAAATAATCCTATAAATTATGTGTCCTGTCTTCAATCTTCCTCCTTTTATGCCCTGAATACAACACTCGCTGACCTTAGCCAAAGAGAGGAGAAAGAAAAAGCTCATGAAGCATTCCCCTGAGAAGGTTGTCAGAATTAAAATGGAGTCACTTTTATCAAGCTCTAATGAAAAATAAGGCTAGAAGATTATGAAGGAAAGATCGAACAGCTGTATGTCTACTAACAAGAACTGTTCACCAAAAACTGAACACAAGAGGCAGGAAGTCCTCTCATTCTGCTTGTGCAGCCAGTCAGCAGATCCCCATGTCCCCACACCAAGAGATGTGGAGGTCATACTGCGCGTGAAGTGGATAGCAGTGACTGCAGATTTGAGACCACTGGGGGCAAGTCAGAGGGGGCAAGGGCATGGCTGACGTCAGGGCCATGAGTAAAGCTTCCCATGCAGGGCTGTAAGACCTCACCATCCTCCAGCCCTAAAAAGAGTGGCGGCCACAAAGTACCCATCAGCAGGCTACCTGGCATGACAAGAGGGGGGGTGTGCCCAGCACAGAGACTGATGTGGTGCTGAGCAGCCAGGCATACAGAGCCAACTCAGGACTTTGCACTTTGCCCTCTTGGCCAGAAGGAGGTACAGAAGGTTCTTCAGTAGTAGAAAAACAACTACACCAGCATCAGACAAGGTTTGCCTAGAGGCACAGAGGGCACCAGTGGCTAGGGAGGTGGGACTGGGAACATCAAGTTGCCTTAGGCAATGAAATCACTGCCTAAAGGAAGGCAGAGGAGGTAAAGGAAGGCAAATGTGAGACGAGAAAGAGCACAGGAGGAAAATGAAACCTGGAAAACAGCCAGGCACTCTCTCACTGACCTCTTGTTCCAGAGGGTCGGACTAGAAGCCCCCCACTGTTGTCCTGTGATCTTACACCCAAAAAGACTCAGGCTATTACAAGTTGTGTAGAGTACTGGCTGTGATATTTTCAAGACTTTCTCCATCTCTCCCCAGGAAATGTCATTTCATTTTAGGTTGGAAGGATTTGCCAGGAAACACTCCAGGGCACCAGGGCTATGGAATACAGGTCAACTTCACAATTATGGAACAGCTGGCTTTTCAAGAAACACCAGAAATCATTGGATCATAGTTTTAAAGGGCAGTTATTAAAAATATACCTGTGAGGCCTGTCAATGGGGATCATATTGGTGACAATGATTTGTGTATATGGAGTGTTTGGGGGAGCAGAGCTGGCCACATATAACCAGCTGGGACAAGGTGGAGTGGAGTCTGAGGCTGAGCATCACAAAGACACTTGTGACCCACAACACCCCTCACCATACCTTCCATGGCCTGGACAATTCTTGGACCATCCATGAAATAGGCACTATTCCCAAGGGAATTAATTCCGGTCTATCACTTCCAGTGTAACCCATGGCAAGAATAAAGACACTAAGGCATATATGTGGCTGTAGGCAGCCAAGGGGGTCCTAAGTCCAGCTACCATGATGGCTAACTAGAACAAAGCCCCTAACCCAGGACCAAATCTAGGTTATATTGACCATGAAGAAGGAAATTGCTGGAAGATGAGTAACTGTGAGGGTGGGAAGTATGTGAGTGCCAGGAGCTGGTCTAGGTAAGAGGCCTGAATTCACCTCTGCAATATGCAGAGAGAAGGCTATGCTGAAAGAGTAATCCACACAACACCACTGAGGTAGTATGTGATGTTTTGGGGTCAGTGCCTCAGCTCTGATGTGTAATCTTTTCTATCCTGGGAAGTCACAGTGCGGAGCATGGCTTTCCTCCCATGTTGGCTCATACATTTTTCAAGAGAGCAGTGGGGACAGGGAAACACTAACCTGTCACCTTGCTTCAAAGGTCACACATGAGCACCCGGCTGGACCAGTTTGCATTGCTTAAAGCCAACTTAAAGGATAAGGAAAAACCCTAGCCAACTCTGCACACATCAATACACAGAAATAGGGCCAGGTTTGGCCAAAATGAGGATAACTGCTCCTCCTTCAAGGAGAGTCACCCAGGTGGTCCTTTACATCAGATGTGGTGTGTTCTGCAGTGATGAATGTCTTAGAGGCTTGGTACCAGTGTAATGACATTGAGAAGTGATGAAATGTTGAAGAGGTGACTGCGCATGAGAGGTGATTTGGTCACCTGAGCATCACTCTCAGAAGCAAGGCAGAGTCAGGAGGATCACAAGTCTCAAAATAAAAAATAATGAAAACGAAGGATGGAGATGGAGCTTGCAATGTCCCTGGATTGAATTCCCAGTAACAGACACACATACAAAGATAGACGCCCATGTTGTGGGAATAGATTAGTGTAAAGTTTGGATCTGAAGTGGATCCTAGAAGCTCACATGCTAAATAGGGGCTTGGCTGCCAGCCTGTGGTGCTACTTGGAAATGGAGGACTGTTCAAGAGGTGGAACCTTAGTGGGAGGAAGTTAGGTCACTGGGGGTGTGGCCTTGAAGGGATACTGGAACCCTAGCCCCACCTTTCTCTCTCTCTGTTTCCCAGCTTCCACAGCGTGAGCAGGCCTTGTCTACCAGTGTTCCACATCATGGTGTTCTGTACTGCCACACACCCAAAAGCAGTAGGCCAACCAGTCATGGACCGAAACCTCTAAACTAGGAGCTGAAATAATCCTTCCCTTCCTATCCCTGGCTCAGTTGAGGAATCTTTTCAGCAATGGAAAGCTGACTAGTGCAGTTAGCTGGGTCTTATGGGGCCTGGCTTCACTATTACAAAAACAAGTTGTTACAAGGGAATTGGACTTCGGCAGCACTCTCTCACTTCCTCTCTAACCTGCCACGTAATCCAGCCATGGGAGGCCATCCACCTGGAGTCCTCATCAGCAGCTAATGGGGGTGACACACTTTGGGATCTCCAGAACTTTGAACTAAATAAACTCTAGAGTCTCTTTATAAAGCGCCTGGTCTCAGGTATTTTGTGACAGCAACATGAAATGGACGTAGGCAACATTCAAGATGCTTCTAGCATGGGGCCAGCCAGACAGCTCAGTGGACTAAAGCACCTGCTTAAGCAGAACACAGTGGCTGGGGTTTGATCCGCAGCATGCTGTGCCAGCTCCACCCCTGGGGCATGCTGAGATGGTGATTGAAACTGGGTGTAGTGGCATGCGCCCGTAATCCCAGCACTTGAGAGGCTGAAAACAGGAGAATCACTATGAGTCCGATCTACGTAATGAGACCCTATAGACCCTCTCCTAAATACATTTTTAAAACGATGCTTCCAGTGTGCCCAAGCAAATGACAGAATACAAAGTCATTTGGGGCTTTAATAGTTAGGAAACAGGAAGCGTAGTTCAACAACTCCTTTTCAGTTGCTATTTTTAGCAAAATTCAACAGCAGCCCTCCCCAGGCTCATGTGATGCCCAAAAGGGGTTGAGGGCAGTGGGAGGAGACACACCTGCGGACAAAATCTGAGTAAGTTCTAGAAATTCGATCTTCAAGATATCAATGTCATCATGGAACATCTTAAAAGTCCAAATGAATGTAAAAAAAAAAAATACAATGATCCAAACATGAACATTCTGTGCAAGGAAGTAAACGTCCTGCCTGGTCGTACTGGGTCCAAAAGCAACGAATCAGCAAGGCTGAGAGTTTTCTTTTAGTTTATTTAATATTGTGATATTTTTCTCATAATTAAAAAATGTTTTGGTGTTTGCTTTGCCTTTTAAAACTATGACATTAAAATATTATCTGCTTCTTCCCTCCCTCTCACTCTTTCTTCTCTCTCTCTCTCTCTCTCTCCCTCTCTCTCTCTCTCTCTCCTGATTTTTCAGACCTCTCCTTAAATCTTTGACAGTAAACGAGTGCTCCCCTTACTCTAGGTTCAGCCTCATGCAAAAGAATGTAGATTACACATGCTCACTTTTAGCCTCAGACACCCCAACACACACACACACACACACACACACACACACACACATGCATGCATTGGCAAATTAAGAGCCACTTTGGAATCTTAATCACAAGTCTTATCCCTTTGTAGAGGTTATTGAGAACACTCTTAATTCAACTTTTCCTGTTTATCTTTCAGGAATCTTGCTGCTCACCTCTAAATACAGACCTGAGATGGTATTCAGAACAGAGCTGGGTTGTGCTCACATGCAAAAAGGAAGAAAATCAATTTCAACCCCCGAAGGACAGAATTACTGATGCAGAAGGTCACTGAATGCAAGTGCTTGTTCAATGGTCTTGGAACAAGATCCTTGTCCTCAGTGCTCCACTGCGCTCCCAGCAAAGGGCAGGAAGGTCTGGAGCCCAGCTCTCACCAGGGAGGAGAGCTATTGCTTGTACAAGCCGTAGGACAAACACGCAACACAGCGGAAGGGCTGAGGCAAACACATGTGTGTGCGATGTAAAGTAGCGGGCTTATGTTTGCACCTAACACTCTGGGGAAATTGGCTAAGACTGGCTCCAACCAACTGAAAAGATTACTGCTGTAATTCTCTCAAGGTCACTTGTCAGACCCAGTTAGCTACTCCCCAAGGGCGTGCTGCACAGATCAGCCTCTCGGAAGAGACATAACTCATGGCCTCTCCTCGTCTCCCAGGGACACTTCTTAGGCCCCGTTGCCAGCTTGCTCCTGCCCTTTCCAGCCAAGGGCATCAGATTTGGGCCACCTGCAATCTATGACAGATACAGGCTGAGCCCAGAGGCTGTGCCGGTGGCCATGGAAGCCCTGAATTCTCTCAGTCATCACCAAGCTGGCAGCATTTTTGTCACCTCAGTGATTAATGCAAATATTCAATTGGAAACCATTATCAGTATTTGCAACCAAAGAGAACTGCAAATATTTGGTTGGAGATCCACATTCATGCTTGCAGGCATAGAGGGACAAACAGGCTGTGCCACTGAAGACACACGAGCACTGTGCTGCTGTTCCCAGGATCACACGTGTCCCTCAGTGGGACTCCAGTGGGACAGAGCCAGGGCGTGGAAGTCTCATAGACCTGCAGACCTGAATCTGGACTTTGGCTCCACACGTGGGCTCTGGGTCCTCGGGACATGCTGTACCCTCTCTGATGTCCAGTTAGCCAACCCATGAGATGAGCGAAAGCCAGTGGATTTAAAGCACTGGCACAAAGCCCACGCCTCTCACGTGGGTATCATGTCCTGCTGTCTCAAGCAAAGACCTACCTAGCGAGCTTCTTTTCTCCCCTTCTCTTATGGATCCTTTTTTTAATACCTTTTTTTTTTTTTTTTTAACTCTATGTTTCAGATTTTATTTTGTGGCAGAATCTGGCTGTGCTTCCTTTCTGTTGCCTTTCCTTCACCAAGTATCTAGTGCTAGGGACAAAGGGACTCACGTGAGAAAAAAAAAAAAGCCAGAAGAAAGCAGCGCATGTCTCTGAGGCAACAGTGCTCCACAGGGAGGCAATGAAGACCAAACAGAGCAAGGCCTTTCCTTTCCTTTCCTTTCTCTGTCCTCCTGGATTCCCATGTGACCCCAAGGCCCCATTTTAGTCAGTCACCTGCCATCCTAAATGACCTCATGGATAAGTCCTAGTGAGCCATACTCTGAAGTTTAAGGAGATTGTAGAGTGCTTGACTCCACATCCTCTCAGGAGGACCACAGGCTCCCAAGGGTATGTAGACTTTAGCCCAAATGGGTCTTCAAGAGTTATAGTGTATCTAACCTGAAGACAGAGCGACTTGTTTTCCTTAAAAGTTCAGGAATCAAAGGGCTGGCCAGATAGCTCAGCAGACTAAAGCACCTGCTTAGGCAGACACAGGGACCAGGGTTCGATCCCGGTGTTCCATGCCAGCCCAGTTTCCAGAATGCACTGAGATGGCAACTGAAACTGGGCATGGTGGTACGTGCCTATAATCCCAGGACTTGAGAGACTGAAAACAAGAGGATCACTGTGAATCTGATCTGTGTAGTGAGACCCTGTAGACCCTGTACTAAATACATTAAAAAAAAGAATGATTCCATCTTGAGGACCTCAGAGGTAGTTGAAAGACTGAATTGCAGGGTCAGGCGCTTTCTGCAATTAAAAGTCTAGAAGATGAGAGACCAAGTCTTCCATCCCAGTGTGTAAAAGGCAGAACAGCTTCCTGGAACCACAGTTGACATGACTGGGCCTTACCGTAGTTTTGACTAACTATAGGGCAACAAGATGCTTCGGAATGCAGCATGAGGTTAGCAAAAAGTGTGCCCAAATTCTAGGAAGTGAGAGAAATTAGTTTCTTACCAAGGGGAACTTATTGGCAGCAGAGACCTGTCTAACTCTCATGGGTTAGAAAGTGTAGGCCAGGATATGGCCTCGGCTCATGACAGCAATTTCTCCTTTGTGCACTGCATGGCCTGTACCCAAGAGGATTCCGTGAACATCCTAAGCTGCCTCTCCCAGCTCCTCATATGTGAGCTCTATGGTTTCCCAGAACCTGGCCTCATCAAGAAAGGACAGAGAAGGAAGCAGCTCTACTGCCAGACCACCAGTGGGCAAGCTGACCTGTCGCTCCCAGTGTTCTGGGGCACCCTGGGCAAAAACAAAAGGAAGATCCTGGGAATGGGAGTCACCCAATTGGACACACAAGCAACCTCTTAAGCCACAGCCCCGTGGCCGACTCAGTTACGCAACCTCTTTCCGTGGGCGTGGGGAGTACCTTCCAGCACACCTCTGGCCATTGGAGTTTGCCTGTGCAATGTCATCAGCTTACCAGCTTCTGCCCTCCAGGAGACGGGAACCAGCTCCTGGTCAGAAGGAATACCACTGACGGCTTAGTGTGTGCTGTGCAGCAGCCTCTTCTACAAACACCAGCAAGTCTATGACAACATCATTACATCCATTTGGCAAATAAGTAAAATATACTGAGACGCCTAGAGGTCTTGTCATCTACCATCTCTAAAACCACTGAACTAGTGTAGGACAGGGCCCGATTGAAAGTCACACCTTTCTGGATCCAAGGACCATTTCTTTTTCAGACCAGAGTACATTGTCCTTTCACATTCTGTTCTACATGCCACCTTTCTGGAAAAGGAAAGACTAAAGATCAATACAACGAAGAATCTCTTGCCCTGAATGTGTGTACTTCCACCTGTGCTTAATTGTTGACATTTCCAGAGTTTAGACCTCAATTTTTGAAGATATTTTAAAACCACATTTAATCTAGTACCAACAGCTTCTGGGTCTATTTGTTTTATTTTATTTTTTTCAGTGCTATGGACTAAACCCAGGGCCTTTGCATTGAGATATGTCCCAAACTCTTTTTCACTTTTGAGACAAGATCTTGCTAAGTCACTAAGTTGCCCAGGATGAATTCAAAATTTCAGTCTTCCTGCCTCAGCCTCCAGGAGTACTGGAGTGAGAAAATGAACTATGTTAAAAACATCCACACAAAACACTGGGCCACTGAAACACCGAAAGTGTCAGAATCATCAGCATGCCAAAGGAGAATGGTGAAACTCCTGTTCACCACCACTACAGCCCATCCTTGCAGCTGTGCCGTGGTCAGCTGGAGCAGAGCATCCTGAAAACTCAGTCTCTCCTGGAAGCCTTCTTTTGGTTATTTATGAGGGTGGAAGTTGTTTTGACTATAAATGATGACTTAAGTGGTCCTGCATTTGGAAGGTTCCAATATTTGGACCATTGCATTTGTTTCTAGGGCTTCCATGAGAAAGAACCACACTTCTGGCTTAGGACAAAGGAAATGCATTCTGTTGTGAAGTCAGACATCAGGCGTTCCGGGACCTGGAGGCACCCGGGAACAACCTGCTCCAGACCTCGCTCCCAGCTCCTGGGACAGCCAGAAATCCTCCACTTTCTTGGTTTGTAGATGTTTTGCTTCCTTCACCAAAGAACTGTTCTTATCTGTGTGTCTGTGCACAAATTTTTTTTCTTCGCTTGAGGACACCAGCATAATCCAGCTTGATCTCATCTTGACAATTTTTAAAAGCTCTACTTTCAAATAAGGCCACATCCATAGCAACCAGGCCTTAGGGCTTCAGTATTGTAGTCACAATGCATAGTAAACTTATGCATATTTAAATTTTTAAAATTTATCACGGTGAAAGACACAGTGCCATTAATCCCTCTCAACACACTCCCACTGGCTTCTAACACATTTATCCCATTGTTCTAGCCACCTTTTTTTAATTTTTAAAAAACATGTATTTATTTATTTATTTATTTATTTATTTATTTTTCTACTTATTTATTTATTTGGTACAGGGTCTCTCTGCACAGCTTAGACTCGTAGTGATCCTCCCATCTCAGTCTCCCCAGTTCTGGAATTACAAGTGTGAGCCACCATGCCTGATTTCGGTGGCCAGCATGGCGTACCGAGGGTTCCAGAGCCAGCACGACCTGTAGTACTGGGGACTAAACTGGGGTCCTTACACTTACCAGGCAGGCACTTAGAAGGCTGAGCTATCTCCTCAGCCCTTCTTGCCACCTTCTGACACAGTTCTGCAAGATGTCCTTTGTGAGTGCCTTTAGGAGGCATAATCAAAACTGGTCGATGCCACTGCCCGGTCCTGTGCGTCGGGGAGGCAGCGCTTCATGGTGCCCCCGGCCAGCTTCCACACTGCATCTGGCACCATGCCATGTCTGGTCAAAAAAGACCATGACGGGTAAACGTTTTCAACCAATTCAGGACCATGAGGCAGCCACAACAACACAGCTAAAGACATGAAAGAGGACTTCCTGAACTCCTTCCAAAAGTGACAACAAGGGTGGTGGGCAGTGCGTCTGAAGCAAGGAGGATTTTAAAGGGGACTTATGGAATGTGTCTTTTGCTATAATTCATTTTTAATTTTTTAAACACTCACCATATGTATTTTTTAGTTGTGCCCCGTATCTTCTCAGAGGGCACAATTCAACCCAACTATTTTAGTTCATTAAAACAAGACAGAACCCAGTATCCATCACCAGATGTTCTCTGGAGCAGACTAAATGCCACAGTGACTGCATGGCTGTGCTGGCCATACCTACAGGCAATCAGAGCCAATGCCTGAGCTGTCACCATGAGCCCTACTACAGGAAGGAGTCTGTCATGGCGGCCACCTGGCACATGGAGATAAGCTCTGGCTGAGGTTGTGCTGGCTCCCCTCATTTATACAGACACAAGGTCCTGCTGGGCAATCACCTAATCATCTCCTCAGCCCACCAGGTTCCACGCATGCCTGACCATGACCGTGGAGTCACCAAGGAAAATTCCCCGCTCCCTTTTCTGCTCCCCCATCCCAAAGCACCACAGCATGGCCTGGCTCCAGCCTCCCTCCGTGTGTTCGCTTCTCCGCCCTCCACCCCCCACAGACTGGAAATAGTGATATGCAGCCACCTCACGGGGCTGTTGGGCAATTTAATTAATGTTTAGAAAGCACTCTGAGGTCTTCAGATGAAAACTGCTGTGTAAGTGCAAAATTATTATTAGTTCTCAGCCTCCTGTCCCCTGACTTCTGACACGGGCTTTTGTTGTTTCTGAATGAGCACCATTTCCCAGCTGTCCAGCTGGCTCTTTTGGGGACACAGGCAAGTACATACACATTTGCAGGATTTTTTTTCCCCCTTAGAAAAATGCATTCTGACTCTGTGGGATGTCTCAAAGCTTTTCAATGTCTCAATTTCTCCATACTTGTCTCTGCTAAGTACTGTAATCTGTAAGAGTAGATTGTAAACAGGCTACTTTGGCAAGAAGAGAGAGGGGAAAACGGTCAATTTGGAGAAATAGCCCCTCTGATAATGAAGAAAAAACAATATCTCCTTCTCATGCAGAATCTAAATGAACCACTAAATGAGTTCTGGCTGCCTTGCCCAGAGGGACTCTGGATGCCTTTATGCATTGAAAGGAGAAAGGAATAGAAGAGTTGCTTTTAGTGCCCAAGTTTTGCCTCCTTCCTCTACCCTCACTTCTCAGGAACCATGGAAACAAAAACACCAGGCCTAGATGGCGTCTTCCTGGTAGACCTTTATTACCTAACTGTGCGCTGTCTAGAATCTCACAATGAGAATGAAATAAAAAGTGGAAAAGGCAAGAGGCACTTGGGCAGGTGTCATGCCTTATCTCTGGAGGACAGAGCAGGGCTGCTGTGTAATGTACCAAGTGCTGGGGCAATGTACAGTGTCATGCAGCACCACTTGCCTTTCTCCGCGATGTGTGTGTACACACTACCCACACACGAGCCATCACACTGTCCAGAAGGCATCTCTTGACCTATGAGCATTCTTTGTGAGTAGGCTTGTGAGTCACTCAACTTCTGGAAGATTTCACTTTTAAAGATCACTAAGGAGCAATTATGCAATGCATAACCAGTTGGGCAAAACCAGAAAGGCTCAGAACGCACACAAAAATGCAATGTTGGTTATATGGTTCTAAGTACACAAAGTATTAAAGCAGAAGAACCCAGATAATGCCTGGCATGTTTTCTTAGTCAACTAATCACTGATGAGATAAAATAACAATATAAAAAGAAAACCAGACTGTGCTTCCAGGACAGAAAAATTGAGGTGGGAATGAAAGGAAAGAACATAATCATTCAGAGCCATGATATGTCTGTGACTACGACGTGACAGTCTTATTAACTATAATGCCAGTTGGGAAACTTGAAGCCATTTTCAGGGGCTTATGATTAAGTTCTGCTTGTTGTGGAAAGGCAAAGGTAGAAGGGAAAAGCTGTTTCTTTCCATTCTACTATTTTATAAAGGAAAGGAGACCTTAATAAAAGGAAAAAAGATAAACAGCAATAAAAAAAAACATATGTATGGCATCTAGGATTGTAAGTAACCCTGGAGCCAAACACTGAAAAGATAACATGTGCAGGCCAACCAGGTCCCATCAGTCTGCTCTGTCCCATTCATGCTCGCTTCTCTGGGCTGCCAGACCTCCCACGTGGTCTTCTACCTCCCATCTCCCCCACCTCTTTCATTTAATCCTCCTTGCTTTCCTGGTTATAATCCCAAACATGGACCTAATGCTCTGGCGCCCCAAGTCAGGCTCCCTCAAGCTCTCTGACAACTTGCCCATCTTTCCTTACTGCTTCCCGCTGCTCCCCCACTGAAGCCCGTGCCTGTTTCTCAACTGCTGCTCAAGCCTGCTCTCTACCTTCTCACCTTGAACACTGGGCCTCACCATTCCCACCATCATTTCTGTTGCTATCATTCAAAATCTTGCTTCATCTTTCAAACCCAAGTAAGTGGAATCAGCTCTGCAAAACCCTGTACAGTGTTTCCAGAAGAATCTGAACACTTCCACACTGCGTGCATTGTGCGTGTGTGTATCACGTGTCCACTACTCTGTATAACATGAAGGAAAACAAGGAACTGTGCACATGTACTGAGATCAATCCTCTTATTCAAAGTTCCTTTTTAGCTTTTGCAGACTGTCTACTGGAGTATTTTGTCTGCAATAAATGCTCAGCAAATACAGTGCACTTCTGTTTAATTTTACCCATCAGTTCACACACACACATACAACACAAAAGAGCATGCAGTAGATTCTTTAAATTTCTTATATAATCTAAAGGTGAAAATAAGCACCTCTAGTTTTGAAAGGACAATTAATAACAATAATAGTCTCTAAAAGAACTCACTGATTGACAATCTGATTGGCCAATTATGGCAAATTAGACTCTGTAAATAATTGGTAGTTTAAAAATTAAGGAAAAATTATGAATGAATTAAACAGCTCCTTTGCTAAGGCTTTTGGGCCTTTGCTGTTTTTACAAAGGTAAAATATCAAACTATTATCCAGTTCATGCTGAAGCTGCCAGTAAGGAGAAAGCCAGGGCAGCAGACTGAATGCTGTTGAGCCTCCCAGTGGAGGCTACGAAGTCTGACACTCGGCCTCGCCTCGCTGCCTCAGTGTCCACAGCCACAACCCTGGCATACAATTGAGCCCTGCTGGGCTCCAGGACTATGGCCCAATCTGTTCTAAGACTAAAGCCACTGAGTATTATTATGAACACAGAAGAGTGCAGGCTATCTACTGGAAGAACGCAACGTGAATACCCATGTCTGTCTTTGTGTCCTGGAACATCTACCTTGCTCTAAATTTTGTTGATAGAACTCCAGTAGAAAGTCTACTCACTCCTCTGCATAAGTCAGCCTTCCTTGCCCTTGTGTCCTTCCCACCACACACACCTTTTTCTTAGATTACACAGTTGGTTACAATTGTTGAGTTGACCTGAAGGCAGTGTAAACCAACCAGGGGTGGTCTTCTTTCTAGCCTCTCTTGTACTGTAACACAGATGATCACGGATCACTTAGCTCACCACATAGTCATGCTCTGAGAGCAATGCAGGAACACACAAAGTTGATTTGGTCCTTTTCACAAAGCCATTCTGTAGGAGATTCACACACAGCCTCTGACACTGTCTCCGTGTTCCTGCTTCCCTTTTAATTCTGGTATCAACTTATTATTTTCTAGACCCTGGGCTCAGTTGCTCCACATGTCATCTCCCTTAATTGTCACAATATACCTATTGGGTATAAAATATTCCTATTGGGTATAAAATATTCCTGTTCAAAGATCTCTTACCTGAGCTTTACAGCAGTAGGTCCAAGTTAGAACAATGCTAGGTGGATGAGAACTCAGTTCCCAGTCACCATGCTAAATGATTGCTCCAGCACTCATGGTAAAGCATTTGAGAATGCAGTTAATTTTACCGAAAGGGAACCCACAGCTTTTACAGATATTTCATGTACATTGATCTTTGTAAAGAGCCATTCATCTATGTTGCTTTTCTGATTATTATGATCACTTGATTCTCAACTCTTGGGGGCTAATGGACCGATTTGAAACCCAGGTTCAAAGTCTCTAACATTACACACCCTGCTGCGACAGAAATGCTCTTTCCACCCCATCGCTGTGGCCATGCATGTGGGGGTTGGCTATGTGCTGAACAGGGGGTAATGCAGTCCCAGGGCCCTGAAAAAGCAGGGTGCTCCCCCTTGGAGGCCAGTCCCAGAGGAAGGGGGACCAGGGCCCATCTATCATTTCTCCAACTCATCTTGGTTTCTGCTCTCCAACCGAACAAATCAACATCCTAGAATCATCACAAAATCTCATGAGCAACTGTAAGGAGAAAAAAGCAAAACACTTCTTATTCACATGCACACCTTTAATACCAGGAAAGTGATGAGAAAGAGACAAAAAATACTAAAGCAACTCAGCATCCCCTGCACTCTCTAATATTGGTATAGAGAAGAGAATCCACATGGAAGACTATGGGACCATACTCTTTGCAGCTTCTTCGTTCTGAGTGATGGAGAACACAAGGAATACACCATGATAATACCAAGGACGGTGACCCTGTGGAGTGCTGAGTTTGTGTAGTACTTTATGCCTTTTCAAAGCATGTTCACATATATCATTTTCATCAACCCATATAACAGCCTTCAAGTTTACAACTGAGAATGAAGGAGCCATAAAAACTTGTCCAAACTCATACAAGTAGGTAGTGAGACATCGGAGACTAGAATCAGATGACACTGTTAAGCTAGTATTCCAAACAGATCACTCAACAGTGCTCTGTCTTCTCTGTCCTACTGCCACTCCCTGAATTCTTCTTGCTCTCCACATCCTAGCTGCTTGACAGTTAGCAATGCTATTTAACTAGATAGATTTCAAAAGAAGAATAACACAAATCCTTCTTGGACAAGTACACATAAATATAAAAATAAATGTGGCACTCTTCTTTATTGCTTCTTTATGGGTGTCTTTCCCAGATGTAAGGGCCCTGTTGGGGACCAGTCCACCGACCTTTCACTTCTATATAAACATAATCATCCTTAGCAATAGCAAAACCTTCACACCAGGAAATTATTTGACAAATATTTCTCACTGTCTCACAGCTTGGCCTGTCAATCTTTCATAGATGCAAGACATCTGGGCTGGTGCAACAAGACACAGAAAATTCAAAGAGATATTTCCCAGATGTGGCAGAGGATAGCTGTCCTCAGAAATCAATCACCGGGCCAGATCCAGGTATTCAAATTTCCCAAGACCCTTTTCCAACTGCCTCTCATTGTAGCTTTTATATGACTGAAAGAGTGTCCAAGAGGTTGACCAGATAGCTGCATAAAATGCCAAGATGGCAGCCATGGAGAAGTAGCGATGGCCCCATGCTATGTGATCATGTGATGGTTTTTAAGACCCCGTGAGCAGAAAGTGGCATGGGATCCACTTTCCGATGTTCTCAGTCAGGTGAAGGACCTCCAAAGCAGGTGTCATCTTCCAGGTGGGACTCATTCTCTTCTTGTCCCATGGATTATCCAGGCACACCACTGAGCCCTTGGCTTCACAAAAACAGCAGCAATCCTGTTCACACCACTTCTGTCTTGTGCAGAGTCACTGGCCCCAAATGTTTATTCGGGGAGGTAACTAGGAAAAAAGCTCGTTCCATGCCGGGTTTAGAAATGTCTGGGAAAATACTTTGTAGTCGCGCAAACTTCTGAAAAAAATGAAATAAAAGAGAGGTTGAGGTGTGAATAACTGAGAAGGTGTGGCAACGGCCACCCAGTCCTGCAGAGCTCACACAAGGATTCACGCAGGCAGGCCTAGTGAGCAGCTCCCCTCTCTCATTCTACAAAACACTTGTGCCATTTCCCTCACGTGGGCACCGCTCACCCAGGAGAGCTGCTGATTCCGGATTGTGGCCATTTCAGACCTCTGCTGGAGATTCGCGTGGAAAACTGGAGCCCACAGAAGCAGGCATTTTCCAGCAAGATATCGCTCATGTTTTAGAATCTACTGTCTGGAAAAAGGGACAGATACATCCCCTAGGTGTCTGGCCTTGCTCCCTCACCAGTAGGGAAGAACTGGGCCTCTGTCCTGGGCTAGTGGAAGGTCTCACGTGACCTCACTGCTGAATTGTTAGTGGAATCTTTGGGCATCTCTCAAACTTACTTCATTTTCTTTTCAAATGGTAGGCAAAAAGCCAAGTCTGAATCATTTTGGGGAGCTTCCTATCATGATCTTTCTAGTGTGAGGTCCCCAATCCATCCAGGGATCTGAGAATCAACACTTTCCCCATTATTAAATCATTCACACTAATGCAAAACATATTGCCATTGGTATTCCTACGGTGACCTTTTCGTGGTAATAGATGCTTTAAATAGTTACTTACGCAAGTGAAAATGATGAGTGTTACGTAGAAAATGACCAGCGAGAAGAGCAGGACAATCTCAGCTCTGTATTTCCTGAAAGTTGTTTCTTTAGGTTCCTTAAAGCATCCTGTAAAGAAAAGTAATATATGAAACCATTTTCATAGAAATTTTCTACCACAGTTCAAGGCTGCCTCCAGCCCGACTCACTGTCACTCATGCCTTCTCTGAAATTTATGTTATCAGTCACGTCATTCTGTCCCCAGCTGTGTGCCATGGGATAGGCACACACTGCATCCTCAATCTTTAGAGCAGCTGTGAATCCCCTCTTTACAGGAATAGCAGCTGAGGCTCAGAGAGGTCAAGGACTGAGATACTCGACAGGGACAGGCATTCATGCGGAAGTCAGGCCTTCCTGGCTTCTGTCTGCACCTCAGGTGGCCCGCCATTTATTTATCCCTCACCTCAGTTCCCTTGACTTCTTCTGCTTAGGGGCACTGCTGTGTTCTCGCCTCAGGAGGACTTGTAACTATGAAATCAGGTGGGAACTGCCTTACTACCACCAAAGGAAGTGCACCCACTTGGAAGAACCTGAGCTTTTCCACGTCCCAAGGGCTTTGAGGGCCATGGAGGAGGGTGACCCAGGGGACACCACTGCACTACACAGCAAGTGTGGTGCTGTGGTGTGGTTGCTAAGGGAATCTGTTTATGGCCCAAGCAACAGGTGGTGGGCAGATAACCCCTGGGACTTCTCCCCTGGGACCTGTGGGTTTGAAACTAGACCACAAACTACATACAATAGTCCAGAGATGGCTTCTCACTGGGGTCTGTACCTCAATTAAAGAGGAAAACAGCCCCTGCCATGAGCCTAACACTGAGCACCCAGGCTACTTCCCCTGCTGCCCTAAGCATGTGAATGTAACGGCTTGTTTAACCTTAGGGAAAAGCCCAGGGAGTGGATGTTATTGTCCCATTTTAGAGATGACACTGCTGAGGCCTAGAGTAGCTCAGTGATGTGCCCACGGCCACAGGCTGATGAGCAGTAGGGTCAGCTTGTGTTCCAGAACTAAGGGACACCAGTCTACCTCAGAAGAGGAAAAGGGGAGACAATCAGCCATCCTCTGGTCACTGCTCCCCACGCTCCACAGGGCTTGCTGCCCCTCACCCTGAAAGGCAGCTCTCATTTCCCTTCCATGTGAGTGATGTTCCACGAGGGCCTACTATGTGCTTGGGTAAGCAGAGAACAAAACAGTTCGTCCTTTCCTAGAAGTGGACAGCAAACAAATCCATGCATAGGATGTCCGGTGTAACAGTGTCATGAGGAAACAACACAAAAGGGGAAAGTGCCAGAGATGGGAGGGGGTGGAAAGGGTGTGTGTGTGTGTGTGTGTGTGTGTGTGTTACGTGGTGACTGAGTTCTTGTGAGTTTCAAAACATTGTTTTACCTCTGACTGCTCTCAGATAACTGGTATCAAAAGGAAGTAGCTATTGCACAAAACCAGGAGCTCTAGGACAACATGTTTGTCATTTCTTAACATGCGCTGGGCAAAAGTCAAGGCATGATTTACACCATATAAACAAAAAGCTACGCCATTCTTGCAACGGAATTTAGCTGTTCCCACAGAAGTGACACAAAGCTGTAGTTAGGCTCCAAAAGAGAAGATGGGTTTCAGGAGCTATAGAAAGTGTCATGCATTTTTTGAAAAGAAAACAAGAACAGCAGGTCACCTCACCTGTCACTTTCAGAGTCACCAGACCGCTGAGGTTCCTCTGCCCTCCCAGCTCCTGCAGGGTGCACCTGTATGTCCCCGAGCTGCAGCTGGTAGTGTTCTCGATCTTCAGGGAATAGGGCTTTTCTTCAGGGGCCTTGGAAGAGCCATTTTGCCTTCTCTGGTCATAGCTCTGTTTGTCAAGGTGTGCATCTTCCTGGGCTGACTCTACTCTCTCCTCACCACCCTCCGTGAGCTACGGAGAAGCAATCAGTGCATCACGTTAAGACCAAAGTTTTGCACCTTGTTTAAAAAAAAACATCCAAAATTCATGTTTCTTAAGTAGGAGGTGGTGTTTGGTTTTTGTTTGTATGTGTGAACTCCAAAGGATAAGAAAATCTATAAAAATGCTTTTAGTCTCTATTTTCTTTGGAATAAATCAGGACTGCATTTTATGATTCTAGCACCTAACTTCCAACCCATAGAAGGGAGAGAGTGACAGGTTCTTAATTTTAGACCCTAGCCTTTTATTTGGAAAAATTCCTAAATCTGCTGAGACAGTTGCCAGACAACCCAACTGCAGAGAGAGATGCCGCTCAGCAAGGCCTGCGAACTGTCACCTTGTTCTTCCAAGGCTGGGCACGCGCATGCCCACGCCTCCTATCATGGGAAGTGCCACACTTTTTCTCTCTGCTCAGGCAGGAAGAAAGTGGAGGAGCAAGCTATGTGGAGGTGCCACTGGCCAGATCATGAGGTGGTCGTGGCCAACAGCACATGGGGAAAGCAGCCACAGTCACGTCTCAGTACCCAAGTGAACACACTATCTCTGAGACTCAAGTGGTGGAGTGTTTTCACCATCTCCTACTTTAAAGATGCTGCACACGCCATATTCACCATCAGTTGTGTCTTCAGTGGCACCTAGAAATGGCCAGTCTCCTGTTTAGAGAGCACTCTGTAGCCTTTATCTGACTTTTACGAGGGGGAACATACAACCTAGGGATTTGGGGAATACCCTCTGGAAGAGGAGGCATAGGACAGGTGCATGTGAGCACCACACACAACACACACAAGAGTCATTTCTGCTTCACATATTTAGTTAGGGACTGTATTGTAAGGTCACACAAAGCTCATGTCCCACAGCATTCCCTGTGCTGTCAGGCTGGTAGAACGGGCTACAGAGACATCTGGTGGCAGATTTATCACTCACTCTTTACAACGCCTGAGAAGAAAAACTCTTCCCATGTGGAGTCTCTCTATATAAATCCCATTTCCCAGGGTTCCTGCTTGTGCTTAAAAGCTTTTCCTAAGTAGTCCACAATCTATCAGAAGAAGTCAGAAAACTGGGATCTCTGATATTCAAGAGACAGCAGAAAAGCACAGGTGGCTAAGGAACCTTGGAGGAAGCAAAAGTTGTCCAAATAATTCCAGAACATGCTGAATCTCACGCAAGTTCTTTTCCTTTCCAAGCATAAGGAAACCACAGACTACAGGCTCTGCCTTGCTCTCAGCCCCACTGCTCAGCTGAGATGCCTCCTCCCACTAGGCAGGGCTTTGGGGGACCACACAGAGCACCAGCCAGTGCCAGAGCTGCTCCTGAGGCCAGCGTGAGCACACTAAGCCACCCCAGTCTCTGCACTCCCCACACTCCTCCTTTCTGGTTTACCTCCCGATATAAATGGCTCCAGCGACCAGCTGAAATCTCTCACTTTCTCCCAGGGAGCTTCTCCCATCCAGTCCCCTGGAAAGTCAGGATCAACACTTCCAAAGGCCCCCGGAAGCTCCTCTTCACATAAAGATGGCCCCATTGCCCAGCTAGCTCAGGCAGTGAGGGGCCGATGATCAGAAACAGTGAACAGCAGCCTTCTCCCTGTTCACAGGGGGGAATTCTTCTCAGCAACTAGCAGCTACAACCACACACAGGCAGGTGTGTTTGGTGGTCGGATTTCCATTGGACATTTGACAAAAATTCCAGCCTCTGGTTATTTTTAAGTGGCAACACAAAGGCAAGGTGACTTTGAGGACAGAAAGAAAAACTAAATGGAATTATAAAGAAAAGACCAAGGAAACCTCCTGCAGAATTAGGATTTGCTGAATCAGTGCAGCCATGGCTAGGATCAGGACAAATCAACTCAGCTCTCCTCCGGCCTCTCCCAAAGACCCTCTCTCCCGAGTGCCCCAGAGAGTGGGTGAACTCACTTGAGAACTCCAGCCACGCTAAAAAACAGCTCTTCTTGCCTTGTAGCTTGACCATGTTAGCATTCCCTCTTACTGAAAACGGGATATAGTCCAACACCCCCAGTGGTGCCTGAAGCCTTGGATAATATCAAACCCTATATATAATTTTCCTACATGCACATACAAACAGTGACTGTATGCAAATTGGGGCATAAAGTATGATTTACAAATTAGGCCCCCATTTCCCTCATGTCTTCCCTCCACAAATGTATGCCTGTTCCATCCTGTATGAGATATAAAGTAAAAGTCATACAAGAAGTATTTTTCTCTTTCACAATTTCAGGGATAGGAGATCAGTTGTAATCATAGATTTTAGCAATTTCAGAACAAGATTTTGTTTCTTTCTTTATTAAGTGGAGAACCTTTACCTTTTCACTTACAGCTTCTCTTCAGTGTATTTGAACTGCCAGCATCTCTATTCTCACACTTTGAGGTCATTTTATGAAGTAAAATATGGGTTACTCAAACGCAAGCCCTGTGATACCATAATAGTAAATCTAAATGTATACAGTCATTAAGTGATTAACAGGTGGGTAACATATAGCATGAGGATATCCAGCACAAAGGGATGGCTCATGTCAAACTGGGGACAACGCGTGAGATTTAGTCTTGCTCTTCAGAACAGAAAGTAATCTAAAACTCATGAATTGCTTCTTTATGGAATTTTTCCATCTAATATTTTCAGATGATGGTTGAACATGGATAACTGAAACAAAGGAGACTAAAATCATGGAGGAAGTGGGACTACTAAATAGGAAACAGTCTTGAGAGACACACAATGTGCCTGGGAATACTCCACAGCCTTTCCCCAGGTTCAGGTCCTAGGTACACATGCCACGTTCATTTCCCTGTCAGCCTCGCATTTCCCATGTCACTTTACATGAGAAATATGGAATGTGCTCATGGCTGTAAAAGTAGTGGTGGTTTCTACATTAATGTTTTGTGCTCAAAATGGAGTCAGGGTACCAACCGAGTCGAGGCACATTTTATGCAAAAGTTCCCATGCTCAACACACGCACCAAGGATGCATCGCTCTGCCTCCTCAGCTGAGATGGGAGATTCAGCACCAAGGACCAAAGGAGGAATTTCAGAGGAAGAACAGAGTGACAGCTAACAGGCCATCTTCAACTTCACTTTGTTTCATGAATTCTTATAAACGTTGGAGCTGGCTCCAAATCAATCACTGGCAAGAAAGGCTCTTTAAACATTCCAAATCTAAAAGGGTTTCATTGCTTCCCTGCAAAAGCATTTAGGAAATAGTAATTTATAACAAAGGCACCCTCTGAATCACTCACAGCCAAGCGTAATTGAAGGAACTCTTTAATACACACTTCACAATGGTAATATTGTCGCACAGCGTTTCAATGCACAACACAATTTGGGCAAATTAATTCCTCAAAACACTCATCCCAATACTGTTTTAAAAATCCACACTCTGTGCATTAACTTTCATGAGCTGACAACTTTGCTTTTCGAAGGAATTAGAAAAGAGCAAAATATGAGATTATCTCATTTTCAGAAAGCCTCCGGACTTTGACTTGTGTCAAGGCCTCCAATTTGACTAAATAACTAAATACCATATCCTTGCTCTGAATTAGAGATCTGACCTAGAGAAAACCACAAGCCCTAAATTAGCATAAACTGCGTTTAACTTGCTGAATTAAACACAAGGTCTGGATTCATTTTAGGGGCACGTGAATTAAGCAGATTTTGTTGTTGTCAAGAACGGACAAATTTGAACGAAGAAATAAAATAAATAAATACAGAGAGAGAGAGCTGGAACTGAACCAACATTTCAATTACAGCAAGTGTTCTTCAAAAGTTTATGTAATTTTATTCCACTGTGTGCCCATCTCCTAATTCTCGTATTTAACTATAAGAGGGCAACATTCCATTCCCACAGCAAAGAAAGAGTTTTGGGGATAAAGTTGAAATCCAACTTTCTCATTCAGTTGATCTGTTAAAAACAAGATAGAAGCTTAACTAAAAGAAAAGATTTATTTTGAAGGGAAAAAATTATGCATATACATACACACATAAATATTTCATCTAAAAATTTGATAAAAACATACTTAAAGGGAGAGACTGAGCATTCTGAGGTGGCATTAAATTAATCTGATGTATTCCAACCACACGGAGCAGCTTTTTTTTTATTGCATCTCGTGTGCACCAACATTCATGTACCTTGGTTTCTAACTCAATTAAAGTGCCAATATAATCCCCATTCATCATAAAAACAGCTCTTTATAATGTGCAAAATAGTTTGGCTCAGAGGTTGATGTCATAATGAGGGTAGAATGTATGAACATTAACATCGTTTTTTTCTAAGTGTAGTTTTATTAGAAAAATGATTTTCCACTTTGAAATTTACTGAGTCTAACAGACAGAGTTGGATTTATGGCTGTTAACAAGAATTACGAGTAGAGCAGGGGCAGCATAATGAAGAGCCCAGGCTCTGGAGTTGGCCAGAGCTGCGAGCACACCCCCACCCTCCCCAGGCTCCTTCTGCTCTGGCCAGCTGGCTGTGCAGTGCCCAGCCGGGCTTGCTCCACCGGGACCTGGCGGAGTGGCGTCTCACCAAATTGGTGTGAAGGTATTTTCAGTGTATACAGACCCTAGCCATAATACCACTCCCATGGGAAGCCCTATGCATGCTACTATTCTTTTTTTTTTTTTTACATAGCCAAGGTTTTATTCAGTATGTAAAACAATCCAAGAAGTCTTCAAAAGTGGGTTCTAGTGAATGAGTGGATTTTAGAAACAATGAAAAACTTGCAAGAGCATTAGCTTTGGAATCAAAAAGCTAAAGTCAAGTCCGTTAGTCTCCATTAGTCAGCCTGATCATCTTCAGGAAATCGCTTCACCTCTGAGTTCTGGGCTCTCGTCTGGCGGGGGCTTATTATAAGAACCAAATGAGAATACACTAGGGAGCACCACGGGGATGACAGAGCGCTGAGCTCACATTCTTTTTTTTTATTTTTTTTTAAATTTTTTATTTATTTATTTGTTTTCTTGTTGTGTTTGTTTTGTTTCTTTCTTTATTTATTTTGTGGCTGGCTCAGCCTGCCCTGGTGGTGGCGCTGGCACAGCATGTGGTGCCGGGGATCAAACTGCAGTCCCCGCAGTTGCCTGAGCCCTCCCAAGCAGGCGCTTTAGACCACTGAACCATCTCGCCGGCCCTGAGCTCACATTCTTTACAGAGCTCCCCACTTGGCATTAAAGGAAGTCTGCTTAACACTGGCCTGACACCCCAGGATCATAGAGACTGATTCTGATGGGCACTGTGAAAACCACTTGAGGATAATCAGACATTGGCAGATACGGTAGGTGAGAGGCACGTCTTTTTCTCTGCATCTGTGTTTTGGAAAGATATACAAATCTTGCCATGTGGAGACTGGCAAGAAAATCAACATAAAGGAAGAAGTTGCTAAAAGATGAAAAATCGCTGAGCACTGGGGGCATTTAGCTACCGCTAAGTCTAGTGGCATTTGCCTATTAGGAGCACAAGCAACGAAGGGGTTTAACACAGCATAATTGGATTTTCTCACAGTTGAGAAGACAAGGTTTCTGCAGGGCCATGTTTTCTTTCCAAAACCTTAGAGGGGATCTGTCCTGTGCCTTTCTCTTTATTTCTGCTGTTGCTGGCAACCCTCAGCTTCCTTGGCTTACAAACGCACCACTCCAGTGTGCTTCTATCTTGATATTCTCATTGCTTCTGTTTATACCCACTTTCTCCTTTATAAGGGCACAAGACGTAGTGCATTAGTACTATGGTAACCATAGGTACAACCTCATCTTACTTGGATTATATCTACAACGATCCTGTTTTCCAAATACAGTCACAACCATTAGCACAGCTGTACCTCAGCTCACAAACACTTTTGTTTGTGAAAAATTAGGTTGGCAAATAGAAGCCCTTGGCAAAATTTTACTTATATTTGTCAAAGCTGCATCAGACAACACAACCGTGTCCATATTTCCTGCATGAATACAAATGTGGCCATTTTACCCAGAATAGTGCAACAAATTAAGTTTATGAACTAAGGTACCACTGATCCAGGGGTTGGGACCTCAAAATACCTTGGGGGCAGCACAATTCAGTCACAGCATCAGCTATAGCTGAAATGTGAACTATATTTTGATTTTCCAACATTTTCCCATTATAACTATACATCGGCCCATATGTTTAAGGTTGATTTGGTTAGACCTGGTACCCTTCACAATTCCAAGAGCCCTGGTGAGAGGGCTAGCCTGGACCACAACATAAATACGTGTGCACACAGGGAACTGTCTCTATGTGGCCCCAGCTTCTAGGCTAGTTCTACTTTGAGCCCTGTACACACAAGCTTCCCCCCTCTGGAAATGAGGCCCTACCCACACAAAGTCTGGTCCAAGGGGATATTAAATTGTACATGGTGGCTGGCATTTTCCTTTCTCTAAAGGGCCTCCCCGTCTACATCCATATTTCTAGACAGCCCCTTTCTCCTCTGGGACACAGCCTCCTCTGAAGACCATTCAATGGAATTTTACCCTCATATGCTTCCATGCAAAACAAAACTAGAAAAACAGAGCAGGTAAAGGGCATGCACGAACCCCTGAAAAGTATTTCGGTCCAGCACTCTTTGGAGAGAGACAGGCATCAGAGAGAGGCTATTGTTATAAAATTAGGGCTATTAAAATAAGGCTATTGTTATAAAATTTTAGATACTTGCAGAAGTAGTCAGGAAGGGATTATGGAAACTGCTTTAGATGGAAGAACGCTTTTTTAGGTCATGAATCTGTTTTCAGTCCTACTGCATGTGAAATCTTCCTACGCGTCACTGAGATCTGCTGCACACTTCCCCTTTTTCATGTGAAAAATAACTAAGACAATCCAGTCTTGTGAAGCCCAAGTTCCCCTTATATTCATGGAAAACACATGGGGATTTTTGTTTGCTTATTTTTCTATTTAACTGTCAACTGCCTCCTCCCTAACCTCTTTCAAGCTAAATGTTTGTATCTATTTTACTATATTCTGTCATTATTCAAAGTCTCAATGATCCACCATTCTTTCCTGCTGGTGACTTCATCCATGACCTCTGAGAAAGCAGCCTCCAGCCTGGGACATACGGTATAGAGCCAGCCATCTGCCCAGGCCTGGGGACCAAGAAATCCAAAAAAGTGAGAAACTCGCAAAGATGTGTCAAAGTCTTCACTGAGTTAACCTGATGGGATAATCCCACTGCAATAAAAGCATGAAGCTTCTTCTAAGGCTCATCTTCTAGACTGAATTATGTTCTGTCCAGCAACATAGAAGTATGCTTTTCTATAGATCTATTTCATGCTATATCTTTCTCTTTGTTAAAATCCTTGAATGGCTGCCAAAAGGATACAGTTCAGGTCAGTACTGGTTGACATTCAAGGTTGTTCACAAGTTGCCTACTTTCTGACATTATCTTCAAGTCACCCTGTTGACCCATTCTTCCATTTAGATCACTATTCTCCCAATCCCTTCCCTCACAGAGCCTTTGTGGATTCCCCATTCCATGCCTTTACTCAAGATGTTCCTCTAGCAAAGTTTATGCTGATCTTTGGTGGCCAACATCAGGCCTAGGATGTGGAATACACTTGAGACTTACAAAGATTGTCTCAAGCTAAATGTGTGACTAGGAGAGACACCTGAAAACCAACTTCACCTTTTTCATAGTTTGACCTAAGGTGGAGCCCATGAAAGCAAGACCTCAGGTGTCAGTGGGAGCAACATGATTTTTCTTTTATTCTAATATATTGTTCATATGTGGATGTTTCAATATTTCTGCATTTAAGTAGAAATATTCCATTTTTCTCCTAAAAATTTATTCTTAAAAGCAATGTCAACACATGACATTCTAGAGTCAAGGAAGCACATGATGACATACGTTAGCTCCTCCTGCCTGGGTCCTTTAGGGTTCATGACAGAATAGATGACACACACTGAGCTATTCATAACTCTGTCTCCACCCAAGGCCCTGTGCTCTCTTTGGTACCCTAAGTCCTAGAGCTCATTATCATATAAGAAAGGAGAGACAGACATATAACTCCATCCCACTGGAGTCCCTTAACATACAGGGAAGACAGCGTCCCAGTGAGTCCAGGACAAGTGAGCAAGACCTGCATGGTGACATTATATGTAGCTCCCTGCAAGCCATGGTCCTGCGCTCCAACAGTTTCTTTAGCATCCACATCAGAATTAGAACACTCTACAACGCGGGCCACTATCGGCCACAGCTGGGGTTTTTCTAAATATTATAAAGTTCAAGTCTGACCTGCTGGCTGAAATCACTGTCCTACTTCCCCTTCTCCCTTCCTTTGGAAATCTTCTGAACAGGGCCTTGTCTTGTGATGCAGGGCTGCCCTCGCCCCCGCAACACCTCCCAGAGATGATACCAGATATCCTCTTTCATTTTGCGTCACCATAGGCTGTCAGAGCTGCTGGAACATGGCACTGCTTCTCCTGGATAAGTGAGTACTCCCGATTGCTGGTGCAGGGCATCCACCATGCTCAAAGCACTTTATCCGGAGTCATATTTCTTTCTTCATAGCAAGACAGCTTCACTCAAGAGAGTGTGGACTCAATCACACCCAGCAGATAGTCTTCTCATGCATGGCCTTATTCCTGGTGGACACTCTACTGTGTTTTGGCTCCTAGATTTTAAGCAAAGCTCAAATGTCACAGCCAAGGAGAAAGAGGGATGGTTCAAAGTCTATTTGCCTATGTTCTCAAGATATCTCACCAGAGAGCCCAATCTATTATACCTTCAAAAACTAAACTGAATGAAGAACCCCACAGATGTTATTTATTCATTTTTCTATTTTTTCCTCAATCACTCATCCTTTTTCAAAAAGCACAGAGGAGGAAAGGGATCAGACAAGAACCATTTGGAAATCCCACTTAGACTACTGCTGTCCACTTCTGGCTCCGCCATAGAGCTCTTGTGCATGCCCCTATTGAATGAGCTCAGACTTCGTGCTCTGCATCTTTGAAACAGAGAGAATAAAGGGAAACTATTCTTTCCCAGTTCATTAGGGTTGTAAACACTATTTGAGCATCATCGGCTTGGAGTTTCTGGTAAAAGGTGAATGATTAAAAATCATATACTTTATAAGGGTCCTTTGTGAATCACAGTCATCAATGCCACCCAGACATGGCAGGAAGCTCTGTGACTCCAGAAGACAGCAAGCCAGCCCCTGTGATCTGCAGGTGACCTGCAAGAAGGTGACTCAAAGGGGGCAGACAGGGAAATTCCCTGCAAAGGACCTTGCTTTACCAGCAGAGGGGACAGGGTCCCCAAAGCCAGAAGAACAGAGCTAACCACAACATCAGATGAAATTCCCTCACTTCCTGGCTACCTCTCTTCTTCCCTGAACCTCTGACAAGGAAGCTATCAGAAAAGGACAAAATTCTTAGCCTTCTGTAAGATGAAATAGTTCAGCATTTCACCATTGGCCTTGTTTCCAGAATACTCTATCCATTTTTGTCCTACAAGCACAATCAGTGAAAAAGTATAATTATTGGGCTGGAAAATAGCAAATAACTATAGACTATGCTGAGACCTGTTCAAAAATATTTAAAGCAACAGCACACACCAAGTGGAAGATACCTGCTTAGTTTACTGGCAGAACACTGCCGTGCTAACCACCAATCTCCACCACGATTTAATTATTCTTTAATGTGGTGCTGGGGTTCAATCCCGAGCCTTGCATGTGGTAGCTATGTGCTTTCCCCAATCTCATAGTTGACTTCTTTAAAAATAACCACAACATGATTTTTCAATGATCCTCTTCCATGGGCCAACAGAAAAAGAAGAAAATGCTGAGAAGATTGCTGGGTTTTTTTCTCCCAACTGTTGGGAGAGCCCTTCAGGATAAATCTTGCAAGAACTGCGTCCAGTAGACAAGCCCATACATTACAGAGTTACATCATCAGCTGACATCCGTGGAGAAGCCAAAGGTTAATTGCTACGGTTTACTGAACCATTCCAAACCACCCTGTGCAAGAAGATTTAACTTGACAACTGTTTGAACTTTACAGTCTGAAATTTCATCCACTTGTTTCATGAGTACTTTTTAATTACTCCCTGAGGGATATTAATAATGTTTTCTTTTTTTTTTTTTAATTACTCTCTGGAAGGGACAGCGGTTTCATGTTTTCCTTCTTGTTTGAGATAACTACAACCATGCCTCCCTAGCCCAGGAACACGTCTATTTTCTGTACAAAAAGTAATTAAGGTAGAAAACAGAGATATCAGGATAGAGTTCTTACAGCGCGGGAGCCACTGTCAGACCACTTGGCTCCAAGCTCTCTCCCTGCTATTTAGTCCTCTGGGTAACAGCGAGTGAGTTATCTCCCTCTCCTGGCTGTTTCCACACCTATGAACCATGATTGGTTGCAATAAAATAGTAGTGGTGCCAATCTTTTGTGTTCAAGTTGAAAAGATGGAGATGGATAATATATGTAAATATGTACTTCTGCGCCTGACATAGGATGAACACTCAGGTAACATTCTCCCTCTCCCCTCTCCCCTCCCCCCCTCTCCCTTCCTCTCTTCTCCCCTCTCCCCTCCTCTCTTCTCCCCTCCTCTCTTTTCCCCTCTCCTCTCCTCCCCTCTCCTCCCCTCTCCTCTCCTCTCTTCTCCCCTCTCCTCCTCTCCCTTTGCTTCTCTCCCTCTCCTTCTCTGGTATTCCTAGAGACTGAACCTAAGGTCCTCACCATGAGCTACAGCCCCAACAATGCCCCTTCTTTGTATTTTTCATTTTGAAACAAGGTCTCACTGAGTTGCTCCGTTGCCCAGGCTTCACTTAAACTGTCGCTCCTTCTGCCTCAGCCTCCAGGAGTACTGGGATTGCAGACTTATGCCACCGTACCTGGCTATCATATTTTTAAAAGTGTTAATGCTTTGACTCTACAAACAATTTTGGAGTTGGGCTCCCTGGTCTCCCATAGGGAACATCTAGTCGCCCACCACATATGCGGGGCAGAGGCAACTGCGGTGTCTCTGCTGAGCAGCACCTGGGGTGCGGTCTGGGTTCACTGAGCACCTTTGCGATCAAGACAGCAGATTGGCGTGCCTGCTGAACGCGCAAATGTATTGGTGCGGTCATTGTCCAGGGTACCTGGTAGCCTGCCTCTCGTGGAAAGCTACACGCATACGGGGTTTCCCTGCAAGGTAAGATGGCAAGCAGAGAGAGCCACAGAGCGATGCTGCGATGTCACCTTCGTGTGGTTTAAAATGGAGGTGGCAGGGGACAATAACCACTCTTAAAGGGGAGCAAAATGCCAGGACTGTCAAGCCTCAGACGCTGGGCTTTAGGAGGACCCAGGCAGCGCAGTCTCAGACTCTGAGAATGATCTTGTCAAAAGGAAACCGAAAAGCCAGCGCCTCCTGCAGCGATGCTCTCACAGTAGGGCCTGGACGCCTTCCTAGCAAGCAGGGCTCCATCGCCTACATCTTTGCGCGATCACGGCCGGATCGCACTCCCTGCCACGGGCTGGAACCGCAGCAGATGTGGGGAGGAGGCCAACGGAGTCCCAGAAAGCTGCGGGTGGCCCCTGGTAACCACAGCCTAAGTCACTCGCGTCCGACCCTTTCCTCGCAAGCTACCCCTCCCCCTCCAGTGTTCTGCGGGCATCACAGTCACACCACACAAGAAATCAGGAGTCTGGAGACGACCCTGCTGCCCAGTGCCCACATCCGGGGCCTTTTTGACTTTCCGTGTGGCTTGCCACCACAGGTGGCCCCTAGAATTAACAACGCGAGGTTCCCTGCCCTTCCCAAACTGGCATCACGAGCCACCTTCAGGGACAGGCACAGGCACAGGACAACGCCCTTGGGGAACAAATCCTAACGCTGCTGCCGGGCACCTGGATGCGACCCGGGGGCGGCAGGGCGCGAGGGCGTGTCTCCGAAGCCCGAGCCGAGCCTCCCGGCTCCGCTGCGGGAGGCGCCCCGCCCCTCGCCCGGCTCGGTCCCGCGCCGTGAGCCCCACGGCCCCGTCGCCCCTTACCTTGGCCCAGGACACCTGGTAGGGGACCCGCGGGTCCCAAGGCGCGGGGCACGGAAGGTCCACCGTCCTGGAGCAGGCCACCTTAAGCTCTCGCGTGGCGGGCGCCAGGCTGCAGGCTGCAAGAGAGAGGGGAGAGCGTGGTGAGCGGGTGACAGACGTGCGGTCGCGGCGGGGAGGGGACGGGCGCCCCGGGCCCTACCGCAGCTCAGGAGCAGGAGCTGGAGACCGCGCGACATGGCTGAGGTGCTCCCGGCCGGCTCGCGCCCGCGCTCTTGTACCCGCGCGCGGGGACTTCCTCGCGCCGCCGGGGAATCCCCGCCTGCCGGCCTCCGGCGCCCCGCCGCGTCCCCGCCCCCGCCGCGTCCCCGCCCCCGCCGCGCCGCCCGCCCGCCCGCCCAGGGCGCCGGAGTCGGCTCGGCGTCGCTGCCTCGGCTGGCGGTCGCCTCAGCCATCCCCGCGGAACGCCCCGCGCGTGGGGCTCCACACATCGCGCCTGCACGCGGACCCCAGCCCGCGACCCTCAACGCGAAGCTGGGAAGCAGGCCAGCCTGCGGGCTGGGCCCATTTTACAGAAACGAAACTAGGACCAGAGAGGGTGGGCAGTTTCCATCCAAAACCCAGCCAGCTCGTGCTGACGTCACTCTCCAACCTAAATCCACACTTTTCGCGATTTTGCAATAGTCAGCAGACTTCCATGGGAACGGGAGGAGTCTGCAGTCTCCTCTTCCCTTTCACTCTTCCAGACAGCTTAATTTCTCTAAAAGAGAACCTCTCCTTCTAAACAAACAGTACACACACACACACACTTTTTGGAAAAGACAAAGAACTCTAGGAAGCCGTGAGTCACCTACAATCCTTCCAAAAGTAAGTTCTGTTAACATTTTAGTAGGTTGACTTCAGTGAGTAGATAATATTTAATGACTTAATTTTCATAGGTGTCTGCACCCTGTTTCACTTTCGCTTAATATTTTGCAAGCAGTTCCACAAACTGAATTTTCAGCACCATCCTGATGTCCATGTTATGTTCCATTTTGAAGTCGTACACAAACTAGAACTGATTAGATAGATAGTGGTGGACGGTTAGGGTTTCTTTCTTTTTTTTTTTTTTTTTTTCTTTTCTTTTGGTATAGTTGTTGTTAATAGTTCTAACAAACTGTGATTGCTATGTGGCACTTTGTGTAAATAAACCTTTGCCTTAAGATTATTTTCTTAGACTCAGTAACCTGGAAGTAATTATGTTACATGTGGGGGAGGGGCTGCAATTTGCAAACCTGCCTGCAGTGTAGGAAAGTGCCTGTTTCCTGTCAACATCATCACAAAACTGTTATCCCCTTAGTCTATCCAAGAGGTTAAAAAGAGTGGCATCATGGGAGATTTTAATTTTTCCTGTTGTATGTCTTAATCACTGCTTAGTCTGAGACACAACTGAGCACCCACAAATTAAAGGAGGAAAGGTTTCCTTTGACTCACAGCTTGTAAAGGTTTCAGTCCGTAGTCAGCTGGCCCTGGGCAAAGGGGTATGGTAGAGGAGAAACAGTCCATGGCAGGGTAGCAAGAAGCAGTGGAGATTAAGGGAGGAGGGCAGGAAAGAGACCTTTGCACGCCACACCCCCAGGGGCCCACCTCCCTGACATCATTTCTGTCTATAAATTCATCATTGGACTAACCCAGCAATGAGTGTCACGCCCCCCAAGCTCCAATAGGCTCCCAAATGCCTCACCTCTGAGCACACAAGGAGGGACGTGCAGACATAAGCCACAAATCTGTATGAATTAACAGTCACTCCAGTTACACGTGAATGCCTTTCCCCTATAAACCTTCACCCAGTTAAACTTTCAATTTGGAAAAGTTTAGGCATGCAAAAGTAAGTCTAGAAAATAATAGAATGGAACACATCACGTGTTCCTGAGAAATAAAACTTTACTCAAATGTTTGATTTCAGATGCTCCAGGCTGAGTCCCTCAGTTGGGCATCCACCCTGGCTCTCAGTTTCCTCCATTATATAACCCTGTGCTGCTGGGAACCTCGGGGCTGGGCCAGCCCTCCTCAGCATGCGCTGTGTCATCCTGTATTCCACACTGACAGCTGCCCCCTGGACCTGTTTGTACCCCCTCAGGAGATCTTAGCCCGACCAGGTTGGGTTTTGTTCATTTTTGTTGATCTTATTATGAATACGAGCTATTAAGCACTTTCTGCTTAAATGATGTTGCTGGGTTATGGATTTTCTGAAGCCATTGAGGGTCGTTGTCTGATTCTGCCCATTCCTATCTTTTGACCTTTCCCATGAGAACTGTTTAGAAGTGCTGTATCAAAGCTTTTCTTGCTCATGTGCATGCCAAATACTGCTCCAACTTCAAGATTTGTATCTTCCCCTTTGTTTATATCTTTAATGTACAAAAGAGCCTTCAGAAATATTTTAATTTAATTAAATGTATCCCCCTTTTGAAATTTATGGCCTGTACTCCCAGTGTTGTGGCTAAGAAATCTTTTCCTACCCGAGATCACTAGCACATTCTCTTTCATTTTCTTCCCACACTTTTAAACTCATGCTTTTTCATAGGTAGGTCTTTAATTCATTTAAATACAGCTTGGCATAGACATCTAATGTTTTCCATGTGGATATCAAGTTGTTCCAATGCTGCTTCTAGAAATTCTTATTTCTCTATATGTGCAAAATGAAATCTCTGTCATGTTACAATTTATATACGTGTGGGTCCCATTGCTGGTTGCATGCTATCACTCTGCTAATATTAGACTTTATTCTAATAGTTCAAGTCTTGCAAAGGTGGTAGAGTGAGTGCTCATTGGCTGAAGTTTCTCTTCATAGTTATTCTGGGTTTCTTGGTTCTTTACATGATACAAATTAGAGGCACCTTGCA
>PVKN010001158.1:0-56172 GCA_004027915.1 Capromys pilorides | reverse complement strand
CTACCACAAATTGTGCTGCTATGAACATAGGTGCACAGATATCACTATGGTATGATGTTTTCAGTTCTTGTGAAAAAATTCCCAGTAGGGGAATAGCTGGATTGAATGGGATTTCTAGTTCTAGTTTTTTAAGGAGTCTCCACACTGCTTTCCATAAAGATTGCACCAGTCTGCATTCCCACCAGCAGTGGAGAAGGGTTCCTTTATCCCCACAGCCTCTCCAACACTTGTTGTTGGTTGATTTCTTTACAATAGCCATTCTTTCTGGGGTGAGATGGTATCTAAGTGTTGTTTTGATTTGCATTTCATGAATGGCTAGCGATGCGGAGCATTTCTTCATGTATTTATAGGCTTGTTGAATTTCTTTCTCTGAGAAATGTGTGTTCATCTCAGATGCCCGTTTCTGGATTGGATCTTTGAATTTTGGGACCCTAATGGTTTTTAGTTCTTTATAAATTCTGGAAAGAAGACTTTTGTCTGAATACTTATTAGTTAAAATCTTTTCAAAATTTGTGCATTGTCTTTTCACTCTGTTGGTAATTTCTTTTGACATGAAAAAACTTCTCAGCTGGAGGAGGTCACATTTGTTGATCCTTTCAAGAGTTAAATGTACATTTTGATTTTTGTCCATGAACTTTTTGCCTACCCTGATGTCTTCAGGTTTTCTCCCACTTTCTCTTCCAGGAGATTTAATGTTTCTCTTTGGATATTTAGATCTTTAATCCATTTACACTTTAGTTTAGTGCATGGTGATAGACTTGGGTCAAGATTTAGTTTTCGACATATAGCAAGTCAGTTTTTCCAGCACCATTTCTTAAAGAGGCTATCTTTCTTCAAGTAAGTGTGTTTGGCCCCTTTGTCGAAGATAAGTTGGCTGAGTGTGTTTGTATTTGCTTCTGCATCGTCTAATCTATTCCATTGATCCTCAGGTCTATTTTTTTGCCAATACCATGCTGATTTTATCATGGTAGCTCTGTAATATAACTTTAGGTCAGGAATTGTAATACTTCCTGCCTTGTCTTTGTTGCTCAGGATTGTCTTTGCAATTCTAGGTCTTTTCTGGTTCCAAATAAATTTTAGGATTGAGTTCTCTAGGTCTGTGAAGTATGTTGGTGGTATTTTGATAAGAATTGCATTAAATCTATATAACAATTTAGGAAGTATAGCCATCTTGACAATGTTGGTTCTTCTGATCCAGGAGCAGGGAATATCTTTCCATTTTCTGAAATCCTCTAGGATCTCTTTTTTCAGAGTACTGTAGTTTTCATTGAATAGATCGTTTACATCTTTAGTTAGGTTAATTCCTAAGTATTTCATTTTTTTTGATGCTGTTGTAAAAGGCATTGTTTCTCTAATTTCTTTCTCAGTGTGTTTGTTATCTGTGTAGAAGAATGCTATTGACTTTTGTGTGTTGACTTTGTACCCTGCTATGCTACTAAATTTGTGCATTAATTCTAGTAGATTCTTGGTGGAGTTCTTCGAATCTTCCAAGTAGATTATCATGTCATCTGCAAATAGTGAAAGTTTAACTTCTTCTTTACCTATTCTTATTCCTTTTATTTCTCTCTCTTGTCTAATAACTATAGCTAATGACTCCAGAACTATATTGAATAGGAGTGGCAATAGGGGACATCTTTGTCTTGTACCAGATTTGAGAATAAAAGACTTTAGCTTTTCCCCATTTAGAATTATGTTGGCCATTGGTTTGTCATAGATGGCTTTTATCAGATTGAGGTAGAGGCCCTCTCTACCTATTTTCTGTAGTACTTTGAACATGAATGAGTGTTGGACTTTGTCAAAAGCCTTTTCTGCATCAATTGAGACGATCATGTGGTTTTTGTCTTTGGCTCTATTAATATAGTGTATTACATTTATAGATTTGTGTACACTGAACCATCCTTGCATCCCTGGGATGAATCCTACCTGGTCATGGTGTATAATCTTCTTGATGATTTGTTGTATTCTAGTGGCGAGGATTTTATTGAGAATTTTTGCATCTATGTTCATGAGAGAAATTGGCCTGTAGTTCTCTTTTTTAGTTGCATCTCTCTTTGGTTTGGTATCAGAGTAATACTTGCTTCTAGGAATGATTTTGAAAGGATTGCTTCCTTTTCAATTTCACTGAAGAGTTTGAGGAGTATTGGGATCATGTCTTCTATAAATTTCTTGTAGAATTCAGAGGTAAATCCATCAGGGCCTGGACTTTTCTTTGTCAGCAGGCTTTTTATTACATTTCGTATTTCATTGGCTGTTATTGCGTTATTGAGAGTACTTATATCTTCTTGATTCAGTTTTGGTAATTTGTACTTTTCTAGGAATCTGTCCATTTCTTCTGTGTCTTCAATTCTGTGAGAGTAAAGATTCTCAAAGTAGCTATAAATGATTCTCTGAATCTCTGCTGAATCTGTAGTAATTTCCCCTTTTTCATTTCTTATTGCTTGAATTTGAGTCCTTTCTTCTTTTTGATGAGGTTAGCTAGGGGCTTATCAATTTTATTTAATCTTTCAAAGAATCAGCTTTTTGATTCATTAATTCTTTGTATTGTTTTCTTCATCTCAATTGAATTAATCTCGGCTCTTATCTTTATAACTTCCTCCTGTCTTTGGGCTTTGGATTTCGTTTGCTCTTCAGTTTCTAGTTGGTTTAGTCGCTGCGTGAGAGTATTTATTTGTTCCCATTCTGTTTTCTTAATGTGTGAGTTTAAAGCTATAAATTTCCTTCTAAGAACTGCTTTCATTACATCCCATAAATTCCAGTAGGTTGTGCTTGAATTTTCATTAAATTCTAGATATTGTTTAATTTCTTGTTCAATTTCAACTGTAACCCACTTGTTGCTGAGAAGGGTGTTGTTTAATTTCCATGTATTTCTGGAGTTCTTATGGTTTCTTTGGCCATTTATTTCCAATTTCATTGCACTGTGGTCAGGTAATATGCTTGGGATAATTTCTGTTTTCTTGCATATACTTAAGCATGACCTGTGGACTAATATGTGGTCTATTTTAGAAAATGTTCCGTGTGCAGCTGAAAAGAATGTGTATTCTGAAGAGGTTGGGTGGAACACTCTATGTATGTCCACTAAGTCCAGTTGTTTCAAATTCTGTTTCACTTCTGCTACTTCTTTGCTAATTTTTTGTCTGCTTGACCTATCCTTTTCAGATAGTGGGGTGTTAAGGTCTCCTGTTAAGATTGTAGTATTGGATATTAGATTTTTCATGTCTATTAAGGTTTGTCTTATATAACTTGCTGTTCCTGTGTGGGGTGCATACATATTTATGAGTGTTACCTCTTCATCCTGAATGTTTCCCTTGACCAGTATGTAGTGGCCTTCTTTGTTATGTTTGATCAATCTTGATTTGAAGTTTAGACTGTCTGCAAACAGGATTGCTACCCTTGGTTTTTTTTTTGAGGTGCTGGAGCGTGTAGTATTGTTTTCCATCCTTTCACTTTTAGCCTATGAGTTTCTGTATGAGTTAAGTGTGTTTCTTGCATACAGTATATTGTTGGGTTTTGTTTCCTTATCCATTCTGCTAGTCTACTTCTTTTAATTGGAGAATTGAGTCCATTTACATTGATAGTTATAATTGAAATGTATTGTCTTATTATTGACATGACTTTTATTTACTACTGTTTACCACTTTTTCTCCTATGTTTAATTGGTTGTCATGTTTGGTGGGATCTTTCTGTTCATATTTGTTGAGTTCAAGTTGTTTTGGTTCCTATCTAAAATGTTTGTTAGTATACTGTGTAGTGTTGGCTTTGACGTCATGAAATACTTTAGTGGTTCCTTGTCATGGAAGTATTTCACTTCTCCCTCATACTTGAAAGAGAGTTTTGCCAGGTATAGCAGTCTGGGCTGAAATTTGTTTTCATGAAGGACTTGAAGCACTCTGCTCCATGCTCTTCTTGATTTCATGGTTTGTGAAGAGAAATCTGCCATTATTCTGATGAGTTTTCCTTTAAATGTGATCTGTTTCTTTTCTCTAGCAGCTTTTAGGATGTTATTCTTCTGCTGGATTTCTGGGATCTTGATTGTTATATTTCTTGATGTGTCTTTAGTTGGGTTGATGTTATTTGGTGGTCTGTATGCTTCAGTTACCTGAATATCCGATTGTTTTCTCATATTTGGGAAGTTTTCTGCTATTACTTCTGCCCATATTCTTTTTATATCATTTGTATTGACTCCTTCTTTCTCATTGATTCCTATTAATCTCACATTGTTCATTCTCGCATCATCTTACAGGTGTTGAATTATTTTTTCCTGCATCCTGGTTGTTTTTTAGAGATCCTTTCTTGCCTTTTCACTAGCTGCGAGTGTGTCTTCAAGATCTGAGATTCTATCTTCACTTTTGTTCTTACGGTTTTGCCAGCTTGTGATTGAGATTTTATTTTCTTGTATATCTCTTTGATACTGTTTCAGGTGATCTATTTCTTTCTTATATTGCTCAGTCATGGAATCCATCATTTTTCTATTCTCCTATAATTTTTTATCAATGTTTTCTTTAATATTACTTAAGTCTTTCATTATAGTTATCCTTTCTTTTTCTATTTCAGAGGTTATTTCTGTTCTCATTTCCTCTCTACCTTTCTGTAGTTATTCCACTTTAGTCTCTGTTAATTTAGAAATGACTTTTTCAAGTTCAGAAATTATTTCTGATCTGATTCCCTCTATGCTTTTCTGCAGCTGTTTTTTAACTTCAGTCTCTAGTACTTCAAAGATTTCTTTTTTAACAGAGCTTACCTCCAATCCAAGTTCTTCTCTACACTTCTGCATTTGTTTGTTTACTTCAGGATGCTACGAATTCAGAGATTTCGGCTGCATGATTCCCAATTTCTGGTATGGTAGTGACTCCTGTATTTGTTACAGGTGGGCTCGGGACCTGAGATTGCATTTTGCTCCTTGTCTGTATCATTCTGAGTAGCTGTGATCTTTGGTGCAGGACTGTGTGCCCGTGGGTTGTTCCTTCAGACCAGGCTTGTGGAACTGCTGAGCTGCTTGTAGGCCAGGGGAGGGGGGTCTCACTCACCTGGCAGGCCTGGCACTGGGTGATAGGCTGCACTGGCGGTGGGCCAGAGGAGGTCTCACGTGGCGGGCCTGGCGCTGGCGGGCCTGACGCTGCCTGATGCTGGTAGGCTACACTGGCAGCAGGCTGGAAGTCTCACCTGGTGGGTCTGGTGCTGGCAGGCCTGGCACTGCCTGATAACAGTAGGCTGTGCTGGCAGTGGGCCTGAGGACCCTCACCTGGTGAGTCTGGCCCTGGTGGGCCTGGCGCTGCCTAATCTCCAATTTGTTTTTAATTATTATGGTCACATACAAATTTGTGCTCCTGTTGTACCTTCCTCACTGTAATCCTTCTAATGAACTGACAGGAAGCACCACTACCCATCACATACAACAGTAGTTTTAGTCTTGTGTTTTTAAATAGCTGTTTAAATACTACTCTGAACAATAACTCAGTCTGACCTGAAGAATTCAAGAGTAGCCTAACATACTGTTATATCATGCTAACTCTTATAAGGATTTGAACTTACAGATCAACTATAAAATGCGACAAATGTTAAATATTCTTTATTTGGTGTTATACATACACCACACTAAAATGCTTTTCAGTAAGTAAAAGGCAGCACTTTTTAGATACAGTGAATTCTAATTAAATTGGCATAGTCAACACCAAAAATATAAGTGTAGCTTTCTTGTCTTCAAACACTCCCTTTAACAGGCTAATAAACACGAACTGAAGCTTGGCTGGTTTTGAGACAATGAAACATTCTCCCAGTATTTAAACATATTCACATAATCAGCTATATAAATCTAAATATAAAACCAATCTCCAGTAGTTTTGAGATGACATTCTCAATCTTTGTGAAAAGTCAAACATTACTAATCAAGTTCAGCCATATATTTAGAAGGGAAAACAGTGATAGTATTTACTGAGCTGGAATTACTATCAAAACTTGAAAAAAGATATCCTTTTTTTTTTGTCGTTTTGAGACAGGGTCTCGCTACGCAGTTCAGGTTGGCCTTGAGCTCAGTTTTGTAGCCTAGGCTGGTCTCAAATTCATGTCAATCCTCCTGCCTCAGTCTTCCAAGTGCTGGGATTACAGGCATATACCACCACACCTGGCTAAGATATCCATTTTTAATTACAAACCAATTTTATTTAAACCAGGACTGTCCAACAAAAATATTCTATCAGCCACTCATGATCTGAATTCTGGTGTATGAGAGATCTATTAAATTATGGTACACATACAAAAGCCATGAGATATTTCTGTTCTGTAATAAATAAGGCAGTGACTATTACTCATTAGTAGCCTTTTTGAGGTAAACTATTAACTCTGCCCTTTCTCCCTTCTTCTTGATGCCAGCAAAGATCATTTTTGTTCCAGGGATGTACTTCTTGGGATTCTCCAAATTCTCCATCAATGTATCCTCTCTCCAGGTGATACCTTTGATCTTGTTGGCATCTGTGTAAGAGAATTCAACAACTTGACTTGTCTTCCACCCAAAGAGACCATGGAGATTTGGATTGGCCTTGTGCTTGCCTCCTTTCTCAACAGTGTGGCACTGTGCACATTTCTGTATAAAAATTTTCTTGCCTCTCTCAACATCACCTTTTTTTTTTTTTTTTTCAGAACCAGAGATTGAACTCAGATCCTGGTGCTTGCCAGGCAAGCACTTATTTGTTGTATGTTATGAGTCGGTGCTGAAAGAAACGACGAGAAGACCCGATGAGTTTTGCTTAGAGGTCTTACTGAGATTTGTCTCTCTCAAAGTGAGCCCAGAACCCCCGAAGCATCTCAGCTTTATTTTGGGCTAGTGAACATGACCATGTGAGGACGGCTTTCTCCATTGACTTCCACCTTTTCCCTATCACTAGGTTCACACAAATGCTAATTAAAAACATTCCAAGCAGGGGAGGAGACAAACATTAACATCCTAAGCAAGGGAGGAGAGAACAAACAAGGAGCCATCAGGATAAACTGTTAAGTGCCTCCTTGAAACCCAGCTTCCAGGAATTCCCAAGTAACAGACTACAACTGTCCCTGGGCTTTGTTTATTGCTCTCCACTTCTTGAGATGCTAATTTCTTATCTCTACATATCCCCACTTTTACTTTTTATGCTGAAAAATAATTCTTTGAAGCATCAGGGCGAGGACTGCAGCTTTTTGATTCATGGCTTGTTGATGGACCTGTCCTCATCGCCAAACTAAGCAGTATATACAAATAGTGCGGAGACAACACACAAATCTCTACTACACTTCCGCTAAACCATGAAATAACAGGAAAAGGATTAAGGTTTTCTATGCCATTAGAGATGCTTTACAACAGATCAGTGCCAGACAATTCTGACAATTATTTTGCAAAAGTGTTATCAATAATGTTGCTGAAGAGATAGGATTTTAGCAACAATATTACCATGAGACAATAAATGTCTTTTTACATTTTCCCATGGGAGATGAGTTTGATTCCATGAAATGGTAGTTATACAAAATGAAGAAGTACTCCAATAACATTTTAAACAAAGTTGACATTGTAGATTAACAATTTGACCTCCCAACATAACAACAGCTAATTCTAAATAACTTATTAGTATTTAACTTAGAGTCTATGCATCCTTAAGAACTCCTTAATTGTTCTGAGTTCTTGTGCCATTGTTGCACAACATGAACAATTTGTACACTGGGGCTTGGTGCCACTCTGGCTGTAGCAGCTGAGGCTGTGAAGGCTTTCATAAGTTTAATCATTCTTTTTTGTTCTCTTCTTTGACACCTCCAGCAAATGTAGGAACAGCATCATGGAAGGGGCGTTGTAATTGTACAGGAAGCCAGATTCTGATCCTTGTCCTGAGAATATAGATGTTATCCCTAGAGAAATTAAGGCTAATAGAAGAATTTAAACAAGTATATAAAGAACAATTGTGACATGTAATGGTACAGTTAGGAGGGTTCCATTAACTAGGTCCTACAAGCAACAGGTGAATGAGGTGAACACATGCCTGAGTAAAATGAGTTGTGTTCCTTTTAAATAATGCGGTATTCCCATGTTAATTCCTTCCCTTCTGCCATCTGGGCAGAGCCATAAGGGCTCCAATCCATGACACTTCCATTGGAAGTATTAACTAACTGCTGGGTTGCTTCTCCTCTACAGATTTTCCAATGTATCCTAATCATTAAGATAAGTAACATTGGTATTCGGACAGGATGGCAGATCTGGCAGTAGAAACATTCTTTTAGCACCTACACCTTTAAAGTCCTTTCCTTGGAGAAGAAAAAGTCGCCCTTTTTTTTCCCTTACCTCGGTGTTATTTTTTACTAGACTTTTTTCATCAGTGAACTCTATGGAGTGGTGGATTTGGAATATAAATCCAATAACTAAAATTACCTTTAATATTTACCAGAAAAGACAATAAAGCTATCATATTGCTTCTGGCTCCTTTTGGGTGACAATCGATCTCTGATGTCAATATTTAAGGAGGTCAGCATTTGTTTGACATTTGATACTTAGGTCTGGCCCACAGTGGGAGCATCTGTCTCTCCCATAGTTGCTAGATATTTTGCCTTTTGTGTCATCTCCTTTGAGGGCCTAACCCTATCTGACTGCCTAATTTCTATCTAACTTGGCTGCCTGCAACACTTATTTTACTGAGATATCTCCCCAGCCCCAACGTCACCACCTGACGTTTCTAAATCACCTGCTGCAGCTTCCACACTGGCTGGTCACCACTCTTCCCTTGTTACCTCATGGAAAGTTCCAGATCAGAAGCCTGACATCCTGCTCTCTTTCCTCTAACTGTTTTTATGATTTTCTCTTTGTTTTTCTGAGTTTCAGTGATACATATTAGTTTGTTTTTGTTTATCTTGCTTGGTATTTTCCTCATGAATCTATGGATGGTGGCTTTATCCTGACTGGGGATTTCTCAGTCATTTTCTCCAGAAAATCACATTCCTCTCTCTCCTTCTTCTCTTGGAGTCCATTTTATGATGTGCCGCATTCCTTGAGCCCTCATCCAGGTTTTTTGTTTTTTTTTTTTTAATTATGGCCGGCTCAGCCTGCCCTGGGGATGGGGCTGGCGCAGCTTATGGTGCCAGAGATCGAACTGTGGCCCCTGCTGTTGCCTAAGCTTGCCATCTCCCTGGCCCTCACCTGGGTTTTTCAATGTCCCTTCCGCATGTCCCATCTTCTGTCCCCTTTGGGCTGCATTCTGGAAGAGTCTTCTGACTTCTCTGCATTTTTCTTTAGCTGCCCTAAAACTTTAACTTGACCTTATAGTAGCCAGCCATAGTTATCATGTGTTCAAAAGTTCTTTTGCTTTCTTTTCAAATCTGCTAGGTTATTTTTCTAGTTTCCTATGCCTCTAAGGATAGTTTCCAGTTATTTCTGTCCCATGAATTTGTATTATAACAATGCTTCCCTGTAGAACTGCAAGTGAATGTGAATTAAAAGATGCCATTAACACATCTTTTTCCAGAGGGGAAAGGCCTTTGCTTCTGTCAGAAAGTCCCAGGCATAACCAGCCTGAGATCAGGTTCACAGCTGGAGGTTTTGCGGATGACCCCAGCGATGCTAGTTACAGTTGAAAATCCAAGGAAGTGTGGCTTGTAGTCATGCTATCTGTCTGAGGTGACCTCCTGTCAGCTCGGTCCCACCCACATTCTGCAGAGCTCCTGAGAGCTCAGCGGCACCTGACACGACCTCTTTTGATCTCCATGGGCAGCCTTGGCCATGGTGATGCTGTCCTTGCCTCTGGAAGCTGTCAGTCCCAAGCTGGCTGTGGTCTTAGGGCCCAAGCTCCGTGTTCAGTTTCCACCGTCTATTCAGTTCAGACTTGGTGATCCTTAATTCCTGTGAGCTTCATGAAACCTCTAAAAATACCTATTCCCACTGTCATTCCCCATTTTTCAGTTGCTGTGAGTCAGCGGGGAGTGGAGCTGGGGACAGTCCAAATAACTGAGTTGTATTTGTCTGTTTTTCTTGATTATCATGCAGACTCGGAGGCAGGCTGACATCATTCAGCCCTCCAAACTAATTAATTAATTAATTAATTTTTAAAAGGCTGGGGACACCGCTCAATGATACAGTGCCTCTAGGTTCAATCCCCCCACCAAAAATAAACAAATACATGTGAAAGCACATATAGCTTTCCCTCCCACGTACAGCTGCTCAGCCTGTGGAGCCGGCATTTACTTTTTTCTTCTCTTTCTTTTTTTTTTTTTGTGCAGTACCAGGGATTGAACTCGGGACCCTGCACTTGCCAGGCAAGCACTTACTCTACTGAGCTATCTCCTGGCCCGGAGTTGGCATTTCCTGTGACCACAGGCGGGCAAGGGTCTCTGCCCTGGTCCCTGTCTGCTGTGTCTGGCAGCACCTCCCGCACTGTGGCTGCATCCATCGCTTCTCTTCTGCTGACCTCAGAGGCGTCACCCTGAGGTCAAGGATGTGCCCTATGTCATCAGATGCCAGGGTGGGGAAGCAGAAAGTATCAAAATCTCAGTGAAGGACAGAAGACATCACCTGCACAGCCTGTGTTCATCACGGCCTAAGAACAACCTTCAACATCCAACTGGCTGGTAGCAGTCATCAGCAGCCAGCTGTGAGGAGCCAGCCCTCGGTATGTTCCCATGCAAGCCTGGGGCGGCTTGTTCCCTGGTGTGTGTGTCCTCTACAACTCATTTCTGGAAGAGAGGACATTGAGTTCCACACCTTGCCTTTTCAAGCTCTGGACTCTAGGGTTGCTCTGTTCTGGGGATCCTCGAGGGTAACATTTCGTAGGTTACTTACGTGGAAAGATGTCCCCCCTCCTGCTACCAGCTTGGTCTTCATATTGTGTTTGGCTGTTCTAACACCTGGGCATGGTGACACACACCTGTCATTCTAGCAATGGAGAGGTAGAGTTGGGAGTGTCTCCACATATGCAAGGCCAGCCTGGACTACATAGTGAGATCCCACCTCAAGAAAACAAAAGAAAACCCAGGTGTATGTTTCTACTTTATGGTTTAGTTTGCACTTCCTGAGGAATGTGGTAAGGAGGCACATGTGCCTTATAAACTGTCTCCTTTTGTGTGTGACAGGGTCTCTCTCTCTATATTTCAGTCTGGCTTTGAATTCACTATATAGCTCAGGCTGACCTTGAATTCACAGCAATCCTCCTGCTTCAGTCTCTTGAGTGCTAGGATCACAAGCATGTGCAACCAGGCCTGGCCAAATGAAACATTTAACCAATGACTATCTCCCTTCAGATGAGCATACCAGATAAATACCCTTCATCCCTTTGTGAGCTATCTGTGGGCTTCATTCACTGTTTCTTCATAATTCATTAACACTGTCACAGGGCACAGTGGTAGAGAAGACAAACAGGAAGGAGACCCCATGAGAGAGACACAGTATACAGCACTTGGGTGATGACAGCATCCCTAGGGCATTCCCAGCACTACCTGAGACAATGCTACCAGTGGGGGTGGGGGTGGGGGTGGACTTACTTGGAAATCAGATGACAGGACCATCCTGTGTGTCTGTACAATCCTGGTTCTTCACTCAGATTTCCTACCAGTAGCAAGAGCAGCAGGCCAGACCAGGTGCTGGTGGGGAGTAGACTCTGCCCCATTTCCCCTATGCCTCACTGATAGCACCACCCCAGCATGCCCAGAAACAGCAGGAAATAAGCTCTGACCCTAAAGGCAGGTTTCACGGCCAGTGGTCACCGAGTCTCACACAGGCTCCTCTAGGTGGCTATGACCAGAGCCTACAGCTGCATGAGAGTGAAGCTCTTCCTGAGAGCCAGAGTGCCCTGCCACTAGGACTTTATCACTAGGAAGCTGCCATGCAAAGGTGACTTAGGCCCCATGTGCACTTTAGGCTGTGGATCCTTGGACTGGAAGCTGCTCTGGCTCTTGGGATAGCAGATGAAGCCCAAGGGGCTTCAGACAACATTGTCAGAGGGGCCTTCAAGCCAGCTGTCAGAGCCAGCACTCTCTACTATCTCCTCAGAGCATGGGGTCTATTTTGTTGTTTTGTTTTGAGACAGGGCTTAGCTATGTATTCCAGGATGGCCTTGAACTTTCAGCAATTCTCCTGCCTCAGCCTTGTTTTGTCTAGAATTACAGATGTGCACATTCACACCAGGCAGCATTTGGTCTTATTAAAAACAAATGTATTATAAGTGGCAGCTTCAGGCTATCAGGTGTATTGCATCCTCACAAGTGGCATCATTTGCATGAAGTTGGGGATGAATTGGGGGAAGCGGGCGCATGGTCTGTGGGCTCAGGTGAGGAAATGCCAGTGGCTCAGTCTCTCCCAGCCTGTGCTGACTGCTGTCAATGTGACCTTAAGATTGGTTTCCTGCTCACAAACCTCCTTCATCTTCATGCTGGGCGGAGTTGCAGCCCAGTGACAGTTGAGCTGCAGTGCCAGGGTTGACCAGCAGAGGGAGACATCTATACCACACAGCAACAGTCCGCTCTGGGTAATTTTCCCTTTAATCTTGAACAATAAAAGAATGAGAGAACAATAAAAGAATGCATATTCCCAGCACCCTGAGAGGCTGAGTCAGTAGAGGTACTAGTGTAAGCCCATGCTGGGCTATTTAGCAACTTAACTGAGCAAGATCCCGTCTCAAAGTAATCAAAGAAGGGCTGGGGATGGAGCTCAATGCATGACCTGGATTTACTCTAGACTACAAAAAACAGAGAGAGAGAGAGAGAGAGAGAGAGAGAGAGAGAGAGAGAGAGAGAGAGACAGAGAGAGAGAACAGATGGACAGCTATACACCAAAAAGCTTGCACTAGATCAGGTGCTGTTTACTCTGTACCACGCATCCGTGCCCTGCTCTGCTGATCTGCAGGCTCCTCAGCGTGAAGCTCAAGCAATCTACTGTGCATATTCTGTGGTGATGACTTTTGTCATGGAGAGGGGCTGTTTTCCCCAGGTCACACACTTGGGCCAAGTCTAGGGGCTGCAGTGGGCCAAGTGGGCCCTCTAGGCCACTGCATGGGCCAGAGAAGTGCAGAGTCCAGGCTACTGGGGCAGTGGCAGCCATAGGGCCCCCTGGCCTGTGAGACCTGTTCCCCATCACAGGAGCTCCTGGTCCCACAGAGGGGAACTCCCTGAGCTTGTTTCACACAGACCCTCACCCACCACTCCAACCCACTCCCATGGCCTGTGGGGGCCAGAGACAGGGAGGCCTCAGTTTCCTTGGAGGTTCCTTGGCTGATCCTGGTAGTTGGGAGCTCTGAGCTGGGTGCTGTCTGTGTTGGCCACTAGAGGTCAGTGGTGATCAAAGCAGGCCTGGGGCTGACTGCCCTGGGAAGCACGTTGCATCATCCCCATGAGGTAGAGGTGGAAGTTGGAAGCTGCCTCCACCACAGATCTGAGACCCAGAGAGGCTCTTTGTCAGTGCCCACAGAGCAGCTGGCATTAGAGATGCCCATGGCTGCAGCCGCCACAGCTGGGCCAGCCAGTTCTTGCCTGCAAACCTGGCAATGTGCTTAACCAGCACTATCTTTGAAAAATGTTGTGAACTAAAACTAAAGCAGAGATCCTCAAGAAAAGATAAATTGTAATTGGAAAGTAAGAGGGCCAGATCTGCAGGCTCCTCAGGGCAAAGCTCAAGCAATCTATCATGCACGTTCTGCAGCAGGGAGAAGGCCTGCTCTGCCAGTGGAGGGCTGGGGAGAAGTCTGGAAGTCCGCAGTCTCAGGCCTGATATAACGATTCGGGAATTGTCCTGGCTGAGGGATTATCTGCATCATCAGGCATGATAGCTCAGACTGGCTCAGACTGGGGTGAGGCTCCCCCTCTCCTGAGATCTAGGTGTCAGGATCAGGATGGCTGGAGAGTAGCTGAAGGGGTAACCCTGACAACCTCCTCTCCATAGCCTCTGTTTTGGAGTGGGAAGAGAATCCTGTAAACTTAGAACTGAGCAACCCAGTCTGCCAGCTTCTAAACAGACCACATTCTCTGTGATCAGCACACCCTCCATAGAGCGAAAGAGATGTGACCCAAGATGACAGTGACAGAGGATACAAAATGAAAGTCAAGCACAAATCCTGCGTTTAGTGAGCAACTGGTTCGGGCCCAGGGCTCTGCCAATTCCCCAGCCCTGTCGTGTGCCCAAGTATATCACAACTGCATCAGCTGCAGCTGTGAACTTTCCCACTTGCCTTGCAATCCAACAATGGAAAGAGGCTGCATAGCCTTTGAGAAGGGCTTTGGAGCCACTTAATGAGAGTTCAAAGATGAACGGAGGGGAAGTAATGCCTCTACCAGCTGCCTTACACTACACACACAAACACACACATATACACACACCCTCGCCCTGCAGGGTACACAGGGTTTCCACCTGTGAATTCAGCTTGGACAGGGCATGGCCAGAGCAATGGACCCCAGTGCCCCCCAGGTCTCCCTCTTCCTGAAGAGAACAGAGCAGCTGAGGAGGAAGACAGCAATCTGAGACCAGGTACAACTGCCATCCAGAGTCCTGGGTATCCATTAGGTGTCTATGGGAACAGTGAATTATGGCATGCTCATCAGTCCTGAAAACAAATGAACACAGAAAATAGGAGCAGCCACTTGGGAGGCTGAGGCAGGAGGATTGACATTAGTTCTAGACCAGTCTGAAATACGAAAGTAAGTTCAAGGCCAGCCTGAACTGCATAGGGAGACCCTGTTTCAAAAACACAGAAAAAAGAAAAAGAAAAAGAAAGAGAGAAGAAAGAAAAGAAAGAAGAAAGAAAGAAAGAAAGAAAGAAAGAAAGAAAGAAAGAAAGAAAGAAAGAAAGAAAGAAAGAAAAAGAAGCAAAGCAGTGGCCCAGAGGTCAGCAGATCTGGCGGTTAGCTATTAGTCCAGCCTCTTCCCTCTTTGTCATAGAAACAGATGGAAGAGCAGGAACTGGGACCTATGCACTTCCTTCACACCCATGTGTCCTCCACGGAGCTGCTGACCAGGCTTGCCGGCCCCAATCTGGCCATACTGCCTGCCCTCACCTCAGCAGCCTATCCCAGCATCTGCCAGGCTCCTTTTCCTTCCTCACACTGTTCTAGTCAGGAGAAAGAGATTGGTGCAGACACCAAAGATATTGGTAACAAGCTCCTGCCAGTGTTTAACAAGGATGGTGGATTGTTTGAGTTTGATTCCTTGCTCAAAAAAAAAAAAAAAATCCGTAAGAACTCTTTCCTAGAATGTGCAAGGCCCCATTCCACCTCCAACAAAAGAAAACAAGTTATTCTTTACAAGAGAAGAAAACATTCAAGTACCTAAAATGAGAGGAACTGAAGATGTGCCAGACTTCTGCACTGAAAACTATCAAGTATTGCTGAGAGAAGCTGAAGGTGACCCAAGTGGAGGGAGGGGCAGATCTTAGCAACTGACCAAATGTTCCACATTACATGGTATCAGATGTACCCCAAATTATTTATTTGAGGGCATTTTCAATGAAATCAGAGCATATTTCCTATATGTGTAAACAAGTATGCACACACCAGGCCTAGAGAGCTGATGCTAAAATGTAAATGAAAGTGCAAAGGGTGGAGAATGCTGAGTGAGCTGGAGTAGAGGTAGCATGGGAGAACTCTGCCTTGCAGCTGTGTAAGCTTTGGGAGGGCATACGTAGGGGTCCATGTAGGGAGGAAGGGGTCCGAGTAATCACAGGAGACAGGGACATCCTCCCCATACACCAGGAAGTGGCTTTGCAGTCTGTGGACTGTCCTGAAAGAGGAGCAATTGTCTCCATTTTGGCTGAACCTGGTTCTATTTCCATGTACTAATGTACAGAGGCTAGGATATTTCCACGCCATTCAGTTGGCTATAAGCAATGCATATGAGGTGCTGATGGTAGTCTTTGAAGTCCGCAGGCATGTGTCCCCATACTCCATCTGTGATTTCCTTGTGTGAGCCGATATGAGACAGCATAAAGAGCCAATGCTCCATACTCTAGGCTGGGATTTAGCCTTGAGATAGAGACTATGACTTCTTGGGGCTTAAAAGATTACACATCAGGGCTAAAGTATGGACCCCAAAACATTAGATACTACCTCAGTTGTGTTACACAGAGGTGCTTTCAGATCTCCTACCTGGCCCAGCTCATAACACTCACCTACTTCCCATCATTTTCATAGTTACTCATCCTTAAGCCACTATCTTCTTCACAAATCAGTAAAACCCAAGTTAGGGCTAGGTCGAGGCCTTGTTCCAGATAGTCATCATCATGGCTGGACTTGGAACCTGTGGTAGATTGCCAACTAGTGAGCAACTCCATTACACCCAGCTGAAGTGAACTAGAGTGGTGCTGGTGTAGGAGGCCCACCTGAGGATTGTTGCCAGAGGCATAACAGGCAAAACTAGAGAAGCAGTTGGGAAGCTGTTAGGGAACCTGTTTGCAGAAGCTGTTGGAAGCTGCTGGTTCTCTCAGGCTACTCTGCTATGAAACCTTGTCATGCTGGCTTTCCTGATGAACTTGGCTGTTCTTGTCAGAGGAGGAGCTTGGATCACTGAGAATGACTATGGTTTACTTTGGGGTAGTTCTGGTCCTTACCTTAAGCATCACTTTCTGGCTGTGGAGGTGAAGATGGTGTACAGCTTCCTGAAATTTCCTGAAGAAGCTTGTTACATTGGCTTTCCTAATGGGAACTCAGCTTTCCTCCTCATCAGAGGAGCTCAGGACTTCACTGTTGCTGAGGATGGCTGTGGTACCTTTGGAGGGAGCTCTGGTTCTTATTTTGAGCATTGCTTCCTGGCTCCAGTTCAGATCCCTGAGCCTGCTAGCACAGATCCTTTGTGCTGTTGGCATAAACCTTTTAAGCTTCCACCACTGACCTTTAGGTCTTCCCAGCCAAGTTCGGTGAAAGAGGCCTGCATGAGACAGTCATGGTCTCTTGGACTCCATTTGGACTTATGGGAGGCATTGTTGTGAGCTCTAGGTCTTCAGCTGGACTCATGCAGGGAATTACCATGGAATCTAAGCCCTTGGCTGGACTTTTTTTGTCTTTAGTATGTGGACAGATTTCTTGCACTTTTTGTATAGAATTATTTGAGTGACTATTATAAATATTTTAGATAATATGTCCAAAGTGTGAGTCCTTGCTTTAGAAGAAATGAAAAGTCAAATAAGAACAAATTTACAGGAAAGGTTTTACTTGGGAAGTGGGGGGAAGACAGCAAAGGGGTGTAGTTTAGGCAGTCAGAAGGGAACCACACAGATAGAAGGATTCTGATTGGCCCATCTGCCAAGGTGTGGTCTGGTGCCTGAGGTTCAGTTTGTTCAGACCTCAGTTCTGGTGTCACAGCTCTGGAATTCTCAGAGGGATGGCTCTGAACCCAGGGAGGGTCTCTCAAATTCTTGGGCTCCACTCTTCCTGGAATCCAGGTGCTCTGGCTTCAGGGCATGGCTGGAGGCTTCCAAAACCACTTGGATATACCTGGAAATTCCCATCCTAGTGTCCCCAGTGACCAAGGAAATGAGCTTACAAAAATTCAAAGCTCTTCAAGCAGGTTTTATTAACTTTTAGATACTCTCTGAACAATTAAGTACTCCTGGGCAGAGAAAGGTTCTGCCCAAAGTTTTAAGTAACAAAAGATGCAAGGTGAAAGTCAAGTTTGTTCTTCTTCTGGTCACCTACTCAGCATCCACAGGCCCAGTTGAAGTCATGGTTCATAACAAAAATAGCTTTTATATCCCTGCTGCCCCAGAAGAAAACACACAAATCCTGCTTTTCATGAGCAGGTCAGGGACCAGGGTTCTGCCTATCCTCAGCCCCATGGTATCCCCATTTGAGTCACAACTGTGTCCTGGGAGGGACTGCCATGAAGGAGGCTCAGCTGGCCCAGCCAGGAGGTAGTACAGCAGAAAGGGCTGGCAGAGACTTCTCCACATGCATCTGCACCTGGTCCACTCCTCCAGCCTTGGCCCACTGACTACACCTCCCAGGGTGTCCAGGGAACCCCAGTGATGCCCTCAGGGGTCCAAGTGGGCCCTGGAAACTCATACCTTCCTTGGAGGAGGTAGAGCTCAGCCAGGCCCCTGCAGAACACTTTCAGGAAACTGAGTGTGGTGGCACACACCTGTAATCCCAGCACCAGGGAGGCTGAGTCAGGTCAGCCTGGGCTACATAAGTGAACTGAAGGCCAGTCTGCACCACAGAGTGAGATCCTGTCTCAAACAACAAAATACACCCAGGAGCCTGACCCCAGCCCTGAGAGCACCGGGGGAGCACCCCCACTGTGCACTACCCCCAGAGGTCAGGAATCAGATGCACAGGAGCCCGTTAGCCCTGCCCAGGAGAGTCCTAACCCTCCTACTATTGCATCCTGAGTGGAAGAGCAGCCCCCACAGACAAGCCACCCCAAACGCAGAATGTGGCCTTACTTAGAAACATGGTCTTTGTAGATATAATGAAGTCATCCTGAATTAGCTCAGACCCTAAATCCTAAAACTGGTGTTGTCATAAATTTACAAGCTGGGTGTGATGGGATTACATTTGTAATCCCAGAACTGTGGGCAGTTGAGATAGGAAGATCTCAAATTCTGGGCAATTTAGAACCTGTCTCAAAAAATAAAAAAATAATTAGCACTTAGGAGGATGAGACAGGAGGATTGCTGCAAGTTTGAGGCCAGGCTGGGCTATATAGTGAGCTCAAGGCCAGCTTGAACTGCACAGTGAGACCCTGTCTCAAAAAAAAAAAAAAAAGTTAATTAATTAATGGAGGACCCGCAAGATAGCTCAGCAGACTAAGCACCTGCTTAGGCAAGCACGGGTACCAGGATTCAACTCCCAGTACCACATGCCATGCCAGCCCCACCCCTGGGTGCGCTGAGGAGGAGTCCAAGCTGTGTAGTGAGACCCTGTACCAAATACATAAAAAAAAAATAAAAATTAATTAATGGGAAGCTATGGGGGTAGCTCAGTGTGAAGACTCTAGGGTCAATCACCAGTACCGTAAACAAATAAACAGAAGTTCAAGGGACACCAAGAAGGGCTCTTAGAGCTCTGCAGGAGTGTGGCTCTGGAACATCTTGACTTTGAACTTCCAGCCTCCAGGACAAAGGGACGCTATCTTTCTCTTGCACCCTAAGAGATGCAGGGAAAGAATGCCCACCCTCTTTAGTAACTTGGCCTCTTTTCTGGGGCCACCCTATGCCATCCTCCACCTCCACAATGGAGAGCTTATTCTCTCCGTGCCGAAATCAGGCAGGTCCTCAGGTATGACCCACCTTTCTTGGAAACACAATGTCCAGCAGTGTGGCCCCCATCCTTGCAAAGGCTGGATCCTCCCACCTGCCTACCCCAGCAAGGCTTGAATTCAGCAGCTCTGGGGATTCCAGAAGCCCAGGTTCATGTTCACAGGAGCCTTAAAGCAGTTAGCACCCTTGGAAAAAGGAGACCAAGAGAGAAGCAAGTGGAGGACAAAGACCCCAGGGAGAATTATTCAAGTGGAATTTGGCCACCTTCAGAGTTGTGGAGAATGTGCAAACCTGGACTGAGCTAGTCCAGATTGCTAGCATTAAACAGTTCGGCTCCTCTCAAAGAATTAAGGGCCCCACTCTGCTTTGGCCTTGCCCTCCAGGATCTGAGAATGAAGTTATCGGCAAGGGTGGATCTGATGATACTGCTGGGCCCATTTATCACACTGAATGAGACCAAAGTTTTTCTCAGAAAGATTCGGAAGGATGGTGATGGGAACTGACAGATAGCAACAAGTCTGGGATGGAAATGCCAGAGGCACAGGCTAAGGACCCTGGAGGGATGGGCATTTGATGCTCCTGTCTCACTGACTCTGAATCCCTCATTTACTCCAACTTTCAACATGTGCCTTAGAAAGGGGAAATCCAGCAAAGTGAGAAGGCACAGGGAGAAAGGAGACAGAGACACAAGTAGGGACCAGATGGCCTTCTCCAGGGGTAGGGTATGGTTTCCCTAGAGAACAGAAGAAGAGCCGTTGAGGTTTAAGGGACCCCACCATCACCACTCGGGAAGCAGCTTTGGTCTTATGCTCCCTAAAGAGGCTTCTGAGACAAGGACACCCAGCATGGTCTCAATTTGAGGCCTCAGTGCCCCAGCCACGTGTCCACCTGTCATTAGATATCTGTCATCACAGAGGAGCAGAGATGGCCACAGTAGAGCAGGACCACTCAGCCTGGCCAGGCTCAGCAGCCCAGAAGTGGTGCCTGGGCTGCACCCTGCTATGTCTATGCCAGACCCAGACTAAATGGAAGCTACCAACCATCACCCTGAGGGGCTCTGGAAGGGATGAAAGCCCTAACAGCCACAGCACATCATGTAGCTCAGTCACACCAGTGGGCACCCTAAGGACACACATTTCAGTCCTATGGGACATGACCCCAATAGTAGCCTGAGTCCAATAGGAGAAATGGCTTAGCCCAAGTTGAGAGAGTAGGTGCTGGCCACCCATAAGCAGGGTCCAGAGCTGCAGGGCTTATGCACAATAAGCTCGGGACAAAGACCCTACATGGCAGCCTCCATCTTGGCAGTTTCAAGCACTGTTCTTTTTATTTATTTATTGTTATTTATTTTACTTTTGTCTTTTTGAGACAGGGTCTCACTACATAGTTCAGACTGGCCTTGAACTCACTTCTGTAGCCCAGGCTGGTCTCGAACTCACACCGATCCTTCTGCCTCAGCATCCCAAGTGCTGGGATTACAGGCATACACCACCATGCCTGGCTTATTTTGTTTTTTTAATTATTTATTTTATTTTTTCACGAGACCAGAGTTCGAACTCATGACCTTGAACTTGCCAAGTAGGCACTTGTGCCACAGAGCTATCTCCCTGGCCCCTGTTTTTTAAATTTTTAAAAAATCTTTTACTTATTTATTTACTTAGCATGCTCCGCCACTGCCTACTAGTGTCTAACATTGCTGAGCATGGTCTCTCAGAACATGGTACAGTAGGAAACTCCCCAGGAAACCAGATTGCACTAGTAATCTCCCTGTCTCAGTCTCCCCAGTGCTGGAATTATAGGTGCACACTACCACATTCGGTTTTGGGGCCAGCAGTATGGGTTCAGGATTTTGGAGGCAGTATGGCATGCAATTCTGGAGATAGAATCTATGTCCCTGCACTTGCCAGGCAGGCACTTAGACTGTTACGTTATCTCTCCAGGCCTTTGGTTTGGTTTTGAGACAAGATCTTGTAACATAGTACAGGCTGGCCTCAAACTTGCAGCAATCTTCCTGTCTCAACCTCCCAAATGCTGGGATTACAAGCATGATCCGCCACTGCCTGCTAGTGTCTAACATTGCTGAACATGGTCTCCCGGAACATAGTACAGTGAGGAAACTCCCCAGGAATCCAGGTGTGTTGCACACCTATCATTCCAGCTATTTAGAAGGCTAAGGCAGGAGGATCAAGTTCAAGTGCAGCATGAGCCCTCAATGACTGAGCAAGACCCTGTCTCAAAATAAAGGATGAAAGGGCTGGGGCTGGGGCTTAGGGTAGAGTCCCTAGGTGGCAGCAGCTCTTGTGTGTGCTTTGATAGCAGAGGGCACATTCCAGTCCTGGGCTTGCCCAAACCCTTTCCCAGCCTCTAGCCTGGGGCTGCTAGGGATTAAGGGATTCGCTGAGGGTTTGTGGCCTGGATGCCTCCTCCCATACAGGACAGGGTGGCCTCCCTCTGGAGTCACTGGGAGGGCAGGAGGCCCGTTGTTCTGCCCCACCTACTATGAAGGTCACCTAGGGAGAGGGAACAATGTAGCCTCCACTACCCTCTTTGGTGGGAGAGGATTTAATCCCCAGGGACAGGCAGAGGCGAGTCTCTGGGGATCTAAGTGGCCAACATTAATCCTGGCTGTGTCCCTGCTTGCAGCACTTAGTCACCTTAGCTTCTCAGGAAGATCTGAGTTGCACTGGGACAGGATGCCTTGAAGTGCACAGGGCTCTTGGCCTGCTCAGTGTGGCTGTGCAGGGTGCAGAGCCATGGGGTGCAGGATGTCCTAGTGGAGGGGAGCCTTGGTAGGACCATCAGAGTGCCTGGGTGGAACTGCCCATCTTGGGGGCAGTCAGAGGATGTGACTGGGAGCGCTGGATATGGGCTGGTGGCCTAGGGGCCAGGCCCTGCTATGCATGCAGTGTATCTACATTACTCCCTGATTCACCTCAGGAGGTTAATGGGACTTCAGTGGCCGTGCTTTCTCCTCTCCCAGCTGGGGCGACACCATCCACCCACCCCATCTGGCCCCAACAGGGTCAGTTTACTTCTCTCTGCCAGCCCAAGGACTCGAGTTCTGGCCAAAGAGCCCACTCAGCTGGGCTACACTGGCGTGGGGGAGCTCCACATTTCCACTGAGGTTGGGGCCAGGGAGATAGCTCAGGGGCACAAGTGCCTGCCTAGCAAATGCAAGGTCCTGAGTTCGAGCCCCAGTTCAAAAAAAAAATCATTCCACTGAGGTGGTTTAGGAGGGTGCTTGCCCACTACCACCATTTTCACCGCTTGGACACACTTGGCAGAGGCTCAGGGCTGCCCCATGGCACTCTGGGGACTCCTCTCTTCTGCTCCTCCTGCTGCTCTGTGTGGGGAGGCAGCTCAACTGTATGGCTTGCCAGCAATCAAGGCCCTGTGGCATCAGCAGCCCCAGCAATGAGAGGAGAGCAGAGCCTGGGCTGGGCCAGGTATAAGGTCTCCGTGTGTTGCTCACATCATGGAGTGGGATCTCTTGAGTCTAAGAAGCCATTGCTGAGCTTCCTATCCTACTGGGCCCCAGAGTGGATCTGGCCATTGAGGGCTGGGGCTGGTAAGCGTGGGGTGCTGAAAGCCTGTGCCCATCTGAGGGTCACAAGAAGGACCTCAGGGAGCAGCAGGACTTCGCCCCACACCCTCACCCAGGAGTAGAGGTTGCTTCAGTCTCCTAATCTCTCCCTTTAGCACCAAGGCCCCAGCACAGACTCTGAAGGGCAATTTCCTGGCTCTTCCCAGAGCCTCTGAATCCATCTCTGGTGTTATCAGCTGACACAGTCATGATACAGAGACCACTGTAGCAATAAAAACACAAGCTAATCACGGAGCCCTAACCTGTTACTCAAAAATGATATGATTTTTGTTCTGAAGCCATCAGGGACTTGAAAGGGTTTTTGTTGAAAACGGTGTCTGTGCGATGGCACACCCTTGTAATCTCAGCACTCAGGAGGCTGAGGCAGGAGGATTGTTGTAAGTTCAAGACCAGCCGAGGCATCAAAGTGAGCTCCAGGCCAGCCTAAGCTGCTTAGTGGGACCCTGTTAAAAAAAAAAAAAAAAAAAAAAAAAGTGTCTCTTCCCTGGGGTGTACAAATGCCCAATAAATAACTAAAAGTAGAACAACCTGGGCATGGTGGTGCACACCTGCGGTGCCAGCACTCAGGAGGGTGAGGGAGGATTACTGGTTCAAGGCCAGCCTAGGCTACAGAGTAAGATCCCATCTCAAACCCCTCCCCGCCAAACCCAAAGAAAATAAAAGTAGAGCAAAGCTTGACCTTTATTTTGAAAGTCTGGGCCGAATCTTTCTTGGCTTTGCAGAGGCTGGTTAGTCATTAGGGAGTGTCTGCCTACAGGTTGCTGAAATAAGGTTTAGTAGCCCTAAATTTAGGCCACTTGTCAACACTGCAGACTGAGAACACCAGGACAGGCGATTTGTGGGGATATTCATCTGTGCCTTCTGCACTGCCAGAAGCTTGTCACCTGCACTCCAGGGGAGATCACAGCACCAACCCTGCCCATCAGCCATGAATCCTCCCATGGGCACTGTGTGGCCTGTGAGTTGAGCAAGGATCCACCTGAGGTTATGGTCAAGCAGACTCTGGGCTGTCTTAGCAGGCTCACACTGGCCTCCTGCCTGGGGTTGGCCAGGCTGACTGTGGCATCAGAGTGGCCCCACATTCTGCCTGCCCTGGGGCCCTTCCTTTCCCTCCTTGCTCTTCCCTTCCTTTCAGAGAGTAGCTAGACCTTTGTCAGAGTTCTGTGCCCCTTTATCTCCCACTTTCAGTGAAAGCTTTTCCCTTCAACTGTCATGCTTCAGTTTTAACTTCCATCATTATTGAAGGAAAAACCCATGTTGCCTTGATGGCATGATGACCAAAAGGATGCAATATCTGTTGGCCAAACTTGGGTCCTTCTCTTCCCCTCCCCCTTTCCCCTCCCCTCCCCTTCCCTCCTTCCTGGCACCTGGACCTTGGGCAGACCCAATCCCTTGCCCCACTAGGGTCCTCTCAGGCCTCCATTAGCACCCACACCCACTCTTTCCTGAACACTTCTTGCCTATGAAGGAGCAACCTTCATCTAACCCTCAGCCCTCCCCACCAAGAATCCCTTTCAAGTTTCTCCTGCATAAATCCTGGTTTTTCATTTCACAATCTCCTGCCTGGCACCTGCTGAAACAGCTCCTATGCCCTGAGGGAGATGATAAGCCCCTGTCTGGCTCCTGCCCTCTCCCACCCAGCCTCTTTCCAGCCCCTGCACTTGCTTCATGCTGCTAACTCCTCATCTCCCCAGATCCCTCCGTGCCATGCAATGTGAGCTGTTTGTGTGGACATAGAGCCTACACAGCCCATGAAACCTTTCCTAAATTCTTGTGTTTGGCCCACTCATGCGCCATAAATCTTGGAAAAAGCAAAGCCAGTGTCCCTGCTCTGCAGACTCCGAGTGAGCAGGTGGCAGCTATGACCCTGTACTGGGGCATTGTCCTGTGTCCTGTGGGGAGGGGAGGGGTTGTCCTCAGGGCTGCAGGCAGGGACAGAGCTCAGTGTGCAGCTGGGTCCCCCAAGCCCTGCCGTGCAACAGATACCACACAGGCAGGGCAGGAACAGCCAGATGTCACCACAGTGCCCACATGGCCCAGAGATTCCCATGTGGCCCAGCGTGGGAGAAGCCCAGGCTGAAACAGGAGAAAGGAAACCAGCTGAGTTGGTTCCATTTTGCTGAGGTGGGGCCAAATGTCCATGCCTTGTGCTCTGGGAGAGTCCTGGGAGCCAGTGCTCCCTCCACAGGGTGGGGATCTCTTTGCCTCTCTTGGGAGCACAGGGCAGGGAAGTTTGGGGCTACTTGTCAGAAAGGGCCACCCCACAAGAGCTTCTAGGCTGCTGGGGGCAGCAGCAGGGACTCCTGCCCTGGAAGAGCCTGGCAGAACACTCAGCAGCCCAAGCCTGGGTGGGGCGTCCAGGGCAGGGACACAGGTATGGCCGTCTGGACAGCAGTGGGTACTAGGTAACAGCTAACCTGGAACTACCTGAGGTGGCCTTGGGTACTCCAGCCTACAAAGGGGACTGTCCCAGCCCTGGACACTAGCCTTCTACCCCAGGAAGCAGCTGACTCTCAATTATCTCTGGTAACGAAGGGAGGCTATGCCACCACCTGTGCAGTTTTCTTTTGCCTCTGGAAGCTTTGGGCCTGCCCTTCCTGGCTGATAGGATGGTCATTAAATCTCTCAGAAGAGGGTGGGTGGGGCCAAGGATGGGGGAGGGGGAAGACAGACTCTCCGATTCCACCCATCTTGGTAGGCCTGAGCTCCAGGTGACCCAAACCACTTTAGGGCCCCCTCTGGGTGGCAATACCAAGGGCCACTCCCTAGGGACTCAAGTGCCTCCCTCACCCACCTATTGCAGAGAACCGGGGTTCCTCCCATTCCAGCAGCCCTGTTCTACTTGGCCAGCAGGGGGCACTGGAGCACAAGACCAAGTGAGACGTGCCTGACCAGTTTCAGGTGAAGTTGCCCTGGCCTTGCGGGTCCTTCTTCAATATATGTTAACTACTAGCAGAGGCCCCAGCCTTGAAGTTGGTTCTAACCACTCAAGGAAAATGTAGGAATAAGGACATGGGTGTCCTTTGTTTGGTTTTTTTGAGACAGAGTTTTGCTATATAACTGAGGCTGGCCTTGGAACTGTCAGTGATCTTCCTGCCTCAGTCTCCCAGGTATGGGTTTACAGATGCATACCACCATATCTTCCCCATTTCTTGCTGTCCCTGGTCTCACCTTGACCTAGCCTTCCTAGTGCTATTATCCCCAGGGTCCCCTGCCTGCCCTGCCAGGCCAAGCCCTTCCTACCTGAACCTTCTCCCCTGGGGACTAGAGTGTGTCAGCCAGCTCCAGGATCACTCAGCCCAGGAAGCCATGGCCACTTGTCCTCCAGTCTCAGTACTGGCACCAGGGGCTTGGGAGGGAGGGTCATGGTGAAGGACACCCCCAGGCAGAACCCTGTGTGAGAACTAGGCCCTAGAAACCCCACAGCATCTCCAAGCAGAAGCAGGTACAGAAGGAAAGAACAAGACCACATCAGAATTCCAAATCCTTTTTATTAAAAAAAAAAACAAAACACCGAAACCCCACAATACAACAGCACTACGCACCCTAACAAGCTAGTGTAACAGGTTAGCCATGAGAACAACAATGAAGACACTCTGGACACATGTGTAACTCTCTGGATATCACAGGGATGGGGTGGATTGGAGTGGCTCATACACCCCCATGAAGTCAGCAAGGCAGTACTGGTCACAGGAATAAATAAACAAATGTGGCACTCATAGTACCCATCCATTAGTAAGAGGTCGGGACAAAACGCAGACCAAAGGGTTGCACAAGATGCTTTGAATCAAAGCCCCTCAAGGACCAGACCTCAGGGCCATGTCAGCTGAGTGCGGTGGCAGAGGGGCTTCCAAGTTGGCTGGGTCTCCCCGAGGGTTGACGGCAGGCAGGATGAGCCAGCACCACAAACACTGAGCTTCCCAGCCCTGTGAGATAGGGTAAAGGCACCAGGACCTGTCCATTTCCCACCCACCTGAAGTTACCCAAGTACAAGTGGCCCCTGTAGCTGCACCCTCTTCCTGATGTAGGCAGTGATCTGTGGCCAAGACATAGCACAAGGGTGTCCCGAAGTTCCTGCAGTCTATCCTGAGATGAGACACCTCTCCTTCTGGCTTAATTTGGGAGCCATAGACCAGGCCCTGCCAGGGAATTGAGACAGCTGTGGGGAACTCTGGGTCACCTATGGATACCAACAGGGGGACCTGGTATCTTGAGGGAGGTCATTCTCAACTCTCACTCATTCGTTTATGACCATACAGAGTCACAGAGCTGGAGTGGCTCAGGGCTAGGGTGGCTCAGTGTGAGCACCTGCCTAGCATGCTGGGGTCCCTCCCAGCATTGCAAAAATAAGGAGTGGGGCGAGCCAAGCACACGCTGTGGTGCTATTAGTCCACCAGTGCAATCTATGGTATAGACAGCGACGTCCGAGTCTCAGTAGTTCCATGCACCCTGTAACAGTAATCTGGTCCCTTGAGGCATGCTGTACTACAGACAACATTAGGCAAGAAAACACTACCTCTTTGCCTCTCTGCCCAAGCTCTTTAAAAAATAATCACCACAAGGGTGTCAAGGTGACCCCAAATTTAAGTTAAAAGAAAAACTAAACTGAAAACAAACAAACAAAAAAGGAGCAGGGCTGAGGTGACGGAAGTTCCTTGTGCCCAGGAAGCCATGAGCATATGTTCATCTTCCAGCACTGAATTCGTACCAGTGTTTCGACCACTGCCATGAATGCCAGACCTGTGGAGGGATGAGGGGGAGGCTGGGCCCAGGTGGAGCTCAGGAGTCAGAAGCTGCTTTTCTGAGGGCATGGTCTGAAGATGGCCTTGTGCTCTACTGCTGCAGCTTCTGGGAGGCTGGGCTAGGTCTCCTGTGGGACCACCTGCAGGAGCTTCTGACACAGGACAGTTGTAGAAACTGCAGAGAGAGGGTGGGAGTGAGCATGGACTGGACCTGACCAGAGCCAGAGCCAGGCCCAGTAGGGTGTGAACTTGGCTACTGTCTCTTTGTAAAGACAGGCCCCTACAGCCTGGCCCACACTGTCCAGAGTAGCACAAGACAGAAACCAGTTTCATAGAACCCTGCAGACTGGCTGCCCCAAGGTCTCTCCAAATCTGCCACCCAGAGGCAGAGCTCCAAGCAGCTTGGTAGCAGATGAGGTGGGAACTGCTCACTCTGCAGAACACCTGGGTAGGACCCACACCCACACCGAGAGCCTTGGGTTCCAAGGGACACACACCCCTTCCCACAGGTCCACACCCTGCACCACCCTGGCTCTAGACAGCCAGGATCCTACAGATGGGGGCTACCTGACACTTTCCACCAAGGGACTGTGGTTCAGGAGGGACCAGCAGCCTGCTCAGAGTCTCATCCTCAGGGTGCAAGGGCCACCTTTGCTGTCAACGCATCACAGCCCAAGCAGGAAGCCACACTGCCCAGTATGCCAGGCTCAGTGCTGGGTGGGGATGGGGTACAGGACACTCACAGATGGCTTGCAGGAGCCATTTGGGCTTGTTCTTCCACCAGACACCAAAGAAGTAGACAGGCAGCCCACTGAGAATGATGGTGAAGCCAATGGCACATTCAAAGGGCGTCTTCCAGAAGGACACGGCGATGAGGAACAGGCAGGCCAAGGTGAAGAACACAGGCAGAGCCAGACTCACCTGTGTAGGAGGCAAGGTATCAGCCACTATGCCCATGGGCCCCACAGAGAGCCCCCGTTCAGTCCCCACTGGGCCCAGGCTTGGAGCTACCCCCGCCCTACTATCTTTTAGTATTCCCAGGATGACAGCTGTGACCAGCAGAGGGGAAGTCTACACCCTGCATGGCTTTACTCAGACTCAGCATAGGGGCCTGATGGGGAGCAGACAGCTTATGCTATGCTGGTCTGAGTCACCCTGGGAGAAAACAGGTCAGGGGCCAGGTTCTCGGGGACTGACCATGGGTTCCCTTACTGTAGGTAGTGTGGCCATGTTGCTGGCTGGCAGCAGTAGGCACTAGCTAGTCCCCACAAAGGGTGGAGCACTGCTGGACATGCCAGACACTCCCTCCCAGGCTCTCCTAAGGCCTTACACTGTAGACACCTGAAAGCTCACACACCTGGCCCAGCAGCAGGGAATAGGGCCCAGGACATCAAGTCCCCTGCTAACCTCACTTGACCCAGGCTCACCTGTTCCACTGGATGGAGGATAAGGAGGTTTATGGTGGGCATTGGTGTGACAGCCTAGTTCCAAAGGGACCAGCTGCCAGCTACCATGTGCTCTCTCTGGCCCACTGAATTCACACAGGCCGTGCCTAGCACTTGAGCTTATCACCCTGTGGTTGAACCCCTGCTGTCTACTAATGCCTTTTTGTGTGATGTCTTGTTCCATCCTCTCCAGAAGAAAACTTTGGGGCCTAGGTTAGCTGAGGGAAGACAGAGGCCAGGCAGGAACAGGACTGAGGGGCCATCTGATGCCTAGGCTCCTGGGGAACCAGGCCCTGTGTGCCACTGCACAGGCCCAGGACCAGGTGTGTACCTTGATGGGCCGCTCCAACTCAGGCTTCTTGAAGCGGAGCCAGACCATGCCAATGATGGCCAGTGCCACGCACAGCCAGTTGAAGAAGCTGAAGAAGTTAATGACGGAGAAGATGTCTTTGGAGAAGGCATAGAGCAGGGTCATGATACACTGGAAAGAGACAGGTGGTAAGCCCTGAGGTGACACCCAGAATTGGTCCCAGGAAGGATACTGATGAACAGCCTTTGGGGTGTTGGAAGGCAAAGGCAGGAGTTGGGGGTCAAACCGAGGGGTTCTGTGGAGGACAAGGGGGGATGCTGCTGGGAGTGGGTGGGGCCAGGGGGCTACACTTCCATCCAACAACAGAAAGTGGCAATGGGGATGCAGCAAGGAGTGCACAGAGATTTCTCCTCACTCAGTGCCCTGAGGAATCAGGGCCTGCCCATTCATGCCCACCAGGAGGCTCTGAGGAGGGCCCATGGCCACAGAGAGCACAGCTTCCCAAGACCACAAGGGTAATGAAAGCTGTGCCCAGGCCTGTTCCTAGCAGCTCTCTGCGGCTACCGACTTGGGCTTCTGTCTCTGCAGCTGCCACAGGTGACATACAGAGTTACAGACTTAGGTTCGAATCTCTGGGGTCCCCTGAAGGCTGTGATGCACATTGCACATGCCCAAGACACTTCCCAGCCCTACATTTGCTCTGGGCAGTCCTGGTCACCAACTCAGACAGTGCAATGTGGGCATGAGTGTGCAAGAGCCAGTGTGTGCATAGGGGCCCTCAGCAAGCTTACCGTGAACACAAGGGATGGCACAGGTGTCAGAAGGTCAGGGTGGATCATAGAGAGGACGGAGGGCAGATGGCCCTCCCGTGACCCCACAAAGAATAGCCTGTTGGTGGAGAGCACTTAGTCAGCCCTGCCTGCAGCCCCACAAGACAAAGATATCTAGAACTCCTCAGTGCAGGGAGGGAGCTCGGGGGACCCTCACCCTCAGGGTCTGCACTGAAGGTGTAGGTCCTGCTTTCTGCAGCCATACCAGCTGAGCTTGGTGACAGCTAACATCTCTCAAGGCACAGCAAGGTGGAGCAAAGGCTGTGGGACCTGGGGTGAGCTCACCTTGAAGATGTGAACAGGGACCCGTTGACTGAGCCGAAGCAGGACAAGCCCACAAAGACTGGGATGATCCAGGACATGACTCCCAGGTGGTAGTTGCCGAAATCCTGGAGACACAGCTCTGTGAGCCTTGGCCTGATGGCAGGCAGTCCCACCACTCGCCAAGCAGCTCTGCCTATACCTTGGCTGTCGGTCCAACCACTCTGAGACTTGGGGACCCTACAGGAGGCTTCTGTAGCTACTGAGAGCTAAGGATCATCTGTGGTTGGACCTCTACCTTCCTTATCCTGATCTTGGCAGATAGGAAACACTTAGTCCACTTGTTAAAAGAGCCTTGGTCACTGGCCCAGAGCAGTGGGCAGTTGCAGAAGCCAGGCTATGCTGCTGTAACACTCAGTCCTGTGGTTGCTCCAGTGCTGCTGACCCTTGGCCTGTGGACATGGACCCCTAGGACACCAGGAAGCGCTGACTTATCACCCAGCTGGGTGCTGTCTGTCCCTGGGACTTTTCAAGCCTAGAGACTTCAATGGTAGCCAGGTAAGGGTGCCCTATACTTCCCACTGTCCTGATGAGCACTCTGTGGTTGCCTTTAGGAGACAGAGGACAAGGACTCCAGCCCTTGGGGCAAGAGTGAGGCTTGCACCCTGGGCCTTACCACAGCCACAGCCTCAGACGACAGCATCTGCTCAGTAGATAGCGTGGTGAAGTAGGCCAGGTTGGTCAGCACATACACCAGTGTGACGATGGGCAAGGAGATGATGATAGCCAAGGGCAGGTTTCTGGGAGCCATGGGGAGGGACATGCATCAGAGTGCAGCCCAGGACCATGGCCCACCCCATTTCACACCACGTCTGAGCTCTGATTCTTGGGTACATGGTGAAAGCACTAGAGACAGGGGCTTGCGGTTGGAGGTAGACCAATGTGTGAACCCAGGGTGGCTAACAATGCCAGCCTTATGGACTCATGACTACTGTGGGTACTGTGTGGTAACTATGAGGGTCACGAGTATTGTGGCCACCCAGTCTGAACCCTGGCAGCTCTGCACAGCCCCCTCAGTCCCCACCCTGTCATTCAAAGCCACAGCTGCCTCAAATTTCTGGGAGCTTCAGTCTGGTCTTTTCCAGACTGCCTTCCCAGGTGGGGACCCAGGAATACTGCAGTGTGCACTCCCTCTATCCAGGCACATTGTCTCACCCCCAGGATTCCATCAGGTCACAGACCTCACCAGCCAGCTTGGGCCCTGCCCTAGGGTCCCCCAATTACAGGCCGAGCCTGGGTGCTGTCGCTCTGGACATACCTGTAGGGGTTGATCATCTCCTCTGTGACAAAATTCAGGTAATTCCTAGAATGCAGCCACATTTGTTACACATTACTCCCTCGAGTATTAGGAAAATAGGTGGTAACACCCCGTGCTCACCACACTGCCTGGCCCATGAGCCCTCTGCAGAGGCAGTTGGTCCCATCCCTGAGGTAGAGGAGCTACACTGAAGGTTGAAGCTTCTAGATCCCTAGAGGTCAGAGCCACCAGGGAGAGGGCACATGGGCAACCACAGGGATAGCATTGCTCTTGAAGCTATGTCTGCTCTGGGCACCCTGGTCTCCACACCTCCCCCACCCGTCTATCCTGTGCCATTCTGTTCCCATGTAGCCATCCTGAGGGCCAATGGCTATAGAAGTCAGTCAGAGGCTGACCCTGTAGGCCATGCATCAAGTGGTCAGGGGCCATCTCAGCTTCTTCTGAGACCTCTTGCACTCTATCCCACCTGCTCTCTGGCATGGTCTGGAGATTTGGGATTTCTGGACATGTCAGGGCCCCAGACATTCTGGGACTTACCATCCTCCATAGGCAAAGAGACCACTGTACAAAGCGAGCACAATGTTCCCCACATCCAGGTTGGTGCCTTTAAAAGAGGACCCGGGATTGAGGTTGGATACATCACCTGGCACGGAACAGAGAAAGGTACACTGGTCAGAACACGCTGGCATTCAGTAATGTCCCTGCAGCAAAATGCCTAACAAACAAAACTCTAAGATGAAGGCTTTGGACAGGGACAATTAAACGCACCCACTGTCACCTGACTGCCCTCGGCCCTAACTGTACAGGTCTGGGTCACTAGTGGGCAAACAGGTGGGCCTGCCCCTGGGGCTCCCTCCCCTCCAACTCTGGAGAATGCTCTGGCACATGCAGCTCCTTACGCCATCAGTGCCCTGCTCTGTCCCCTAGTCCACACTGCCCTGCTGGGCAGCAGCTGTTCTACAGTGGTTACACTGAAGCAGGGCTGCCTGTGTCAGGCACTTTGAGACAGGAGGACCACCTCGCACCATAGAGGCGAGCTCAGTCTAGAGATGAGGAAGAGCTTCTGATGGACAGTGTGGCCAGTTCCTCTCACTAAGGACAAAACTCCACACTGAGGATGCTAGGTGCTCTGATGGGCATAGGTGTGAGGCCCCACCAGTGGCAGTGGAGGCCAGGCCTGTCTACCAGCATGTTGGCACCTAGAATTTGGCTCCCTTGATGTAAGCCCTTGAGTTCCTTGAGGAAGGCAAGGTCCAAGGGCAGAGGCAACCTGAGACAATGTCTCAGGTGGTAAACTGGGACAGAGAATATGTGGGGCTCTGAGGGTCTCAGGCCTTGGGACTGCCCCACCCCTATGCAGGGGTGACAGTGTGGGTGGGTGTGGCCACAGACAGGTGTCTTCAGACCCCCCTGCTCAGAGCACTGAGGTGTAGGTAGGCTCAGAATGGCCTCAGCACCAGACCACTGCAGGCTGTCCCTTCTCTCCACAGGTGCTGCAAAGTGGGCCAGGCTGCCCACTTCACCAGCTGTCCTTGGCCAGAGCTGGCACAGCAAAAGATGGCTGGGGCTCCACTATCTGCTCCAACCCCAGCTCTGTGCAAGTGGCTGAGGGCTGGTACACCCCAGTCCCCAAGATACCATTTTTGGAGCACTTGCCCTCCCAATCCACTTGCAGCAGCAGCTGCTCAAGGCCTGGCTCTGCATTGGCCCTAGGGAGGAGATACAGGAGCCATATGTCTTCCTAGGAATCGGAGGGTTGGGACTTCAGCTCCAGAGCAGCCATTCTAATCACCCCACCTGCAATGCAAGGCCTGGAATTTTGGGGTTTAGGCAAGTGCTGGTGGGGATACAATGTCTAGTGGTTAAAGTCAGAGATGCTGCTTCAGCCCTGTAACACATAGCACCAGTACCCTCCACCCCAGTCAAAGGAGGTGGTGGTGCCTGCTTGAATTATACCCTGTCCTTAAGCTACCACCCAGGGATGGGCAAGGTGACCCCAGACCCCCCTCCTGAGGACCTGCCCAAGGCCAAGATTCTGCTATCATAGCACTGCAGAAATTGAAGGGTTCATTCACTCCACAGCTACCTAGCTACAGGGCACTTCCCACCAGGCCTTGGAGACCCAGGGCACAGCTCCCTCCTTGACACAAAGTGTCCTCCCCTGCTCTGGCTGGGGGCAGGGGGCAGCAAAACAATGTCAGGCAGACCCCTGAGCCCTTCACCTTGGGTCTTCTGTCCTTGTCCATAAAAAAACATCTTTTCTTAAGGCTTATGTATAAGCAGATACCAAGGGTCCCAACAAACCCTAAGTGCCAAGCAGCCCCAGGAGCTGAGCATGCAGCCACCACTCCCACCCCCCAAGTGTGAAGTGGGGAATCCAGAACACCCAGTGGAAAGCCCTACAGGGGACAGTGACCCAGATCCCTGAGTCACACAGAGGCAGCCACGGGAACAGTACCCTTGGGGAAGCCGGGAAAGTGTCCCAAGGAAAGGGCTGGCTCCTGTCCTCCGGTTGCTCCCTGACAGATGCCTGGGAGAATGCCCACAGTGGTCAAGCGTACTTGGGAAGGGGACCAGGAAAGACTTTTTCCCACCTGCACCATGGCCAGCACTAGGGCCCCTACTCAGAGGACAAGCTCCCTATGGCCATCGCATCCCCCAAGACCAAGCTTGTCCTCTCTGTTGCAGGATGTGGAAAAAGCCCTGCTTGGGCCTAGGCATGAGAAAACTATGAGCTGGAGCTGGGGGCAGCTCAGAGCCAACCATGCGTACTGCTCTAGACAGGGGGATGGGATACTTTACTGACAGGAAAGCTACATTTCAGCCAGGGACAGCCTCTGTGGAACTTCTACACTCAGCCCATACTGCCCTTTGGGGTTCCATGTGCCAGTAAGCTGTGACATGAGTGTTAGAATAGTGTCCACCAACCCCTGTCCATCTGGGATTTCAAAATATGTCCTTATTTGGAAAGATGGCCTTTGTATACCACGTAACAAAAGATTTGGAGGTGAAGTCCAGTAGGCCCTGAGTCTAATAACCAGGTCCTCAAGCTAGGAGACAGACAGTGAGCCAGCCATGTGAGATGAAGTAGACACTGTGGCAATGCTGCTGCCAGCCAAGAGATGCCCAGAGCCACCAGGCAGGTAGAGCAGGAAGATGCAGGAAGGATCCTCCTTGGGTTCTTGGGATTTTAATTGTTTTTCTTTTCTTCTTCAATGACACGACTATGCCAACACCTTGACTTCTAGACTTCCCACTTCTTGCACAGGAGAGGAAGTGTCCGGTGTTGGAGTAGCTAGTGACCTGGGATGGTTCAGAGATGAAGCACCCTTGCTCTGCCAGGGCTTGCCCACCCTAGCATCTTCTGAGCATGGGGCTGTAGCTGTCTCTTGGTGGTGAGAAAGGCTGAGCTTGGCAGGTGGAGGAAGGGTCTCCAGCTCTGCTGTCACTGCTGTCCCTGGAGCCCAGATCCTTGCTGGATGGAGGCAGTGCCATCACAGAACCCTGGCCAGACACCTGCTCCAGCTCCCCCTGCCCCTGCCTCTGGCCCTCTCCAGCTCCCCCTCCCTCACCCCCAAGTTCTGGTGCCTATCTGCCTGATGTCTGGAAAGCCCTAGGGCAGGTTTGGAGAGTGTGGTCAAAACAGATTGTCCTATGAAATTACAGAGGCAGCCCCTCAGCTCTCAGATGAGCTGTGGACCTTAGATCAAAAGACCTTCCCCTACCCAGCCTTGGGGGAAAAGCCAAGCTTCCTGTCCTTTGATCCTACCCACAGGAAAGCACGTGCTTCCAAACCTGTTACTCTTCAAATGCTGAAGCAATAAGACGCCAGCAGGCCCAAGGGGAAGGACTCAGTTCCACCGTCAAAGGATACCCAACACAGCTGGGCACAGTAGTACATGCTGGTAACCTTGGCACTCTGGTAGGCCGAGGCAGGAGGTTGAGTTCAATCCCCACCTGGGCAATTTAGCAAGAGTTTGTATCAGAATTTGAAAAAGAGCTGGGCATGTAGTACAGTGTGAAGCCTCAGGGTTCAAAAAAAGAACCCTCAAGGGAACTGGAAGCCACACAGCTGCAGTCCTGAGCATTCCACAAGGGGAATTCTGTCTCCAGGCATGGCCCCCCGGCTCTGAGGACTGAGCTTGAGTCTGGCAGGAGTCTGGGGAGCACAGAGGCCCTGGGCAGTACATCCTGCCTGTGTTCATATGACCTACCCCAGCCAGCTACCTCCTGTCACAGACCTACAAGCTGGATCCCCACAAAGGGGTGGCCTGGGCTGGGTCTGGCAGCCTGCAGTGGGTGGCGGCTGGTTTTCCCACTGGGGTAAACCACCCAGGTTCATCTGGGATCTGGCGAGCTCCCAGCCCCTCCAACTCCATGTGGCAGAGCAGTGCCTTGACTGTGGAACCTGCTGTGGCCAGAACGTGTGCCCAGCTCAGGTGTGCAGCCTTGACCCCAGCGCCGCAGCACCTGGACACAGGGCCTCTTAGGATGATTAAGGACACACACAAGCCTGGCCCAACCAGGTGGACGAGTGTCCTCGCAAGGGGGACTCTGCAGGCTCCCCATCTGCCATGTGAGTACCCAGATGAGACTGGCAGTGACACCACCAAATCTGCCCTCACATGGCTGAGCAGACAGTGGGCTCCCTGGAGTGGTACGAAACTGCTACTCACAGGTTCTGGGTCCCCTTCTGGGCTAGACACTCACGACTAGAATTCCTGAGGCAGACAGCCTGCTGTCTCTGTACCTGTGGAAGCCGGCAGGAGCCAGGATGAGGCACATGGCAAGAGCTCAGGCTTCAGGGGTACTTCGTGGGCCTTCTGGGGGTAGTGGCCCCTTGGGCTCTAGGCACACTGGTGTCCCACCACCTGTCCAGTGGCTGTTCTGGAACTTTGCTTCCAGCCTTTTGCTAATACCTCCAACACCCACCATAAACCCCACAAGCAGATGGCTGTGGCCCTGCAGTATTTATCAGAACACTCCACATTCCTAAGACCCCATGCCGCCTCATTCTACCTTCTCAGTGCACTGGCCGCAACATAGGATACCATGCTTCTCCAAGCCTGAGGGCCTGTCGGTGTAATAGCCAAAAGGAAACGACGGTTCCACAAACCACCAAGTGCCTAACAGACCCAGGCTCCCAAGCACTAGGCCCAGCAGAGGAGCCAAACTTGCAGGCAACAGACCACATGCAGGTATCCAGGGCTGGGTGTCAAGAGGACTCTGGCACCTTCTCCAACAGGAGTCCTGGCAGTAAAGGGGCAGAGGAGGTGACCACCCATGCACAGCTAGGCTGAGACATCTTTGCTTTTTGTGTAAACACAGGCCAACTGTCCTCCCAGAGGGGCACTGAGCCAGTGATGTTACATGGGAGGAGAGAGTTTCAATGGAACCTGCTCTATCCACGCGGTATCTGGTCTGACTGCCGGAGGAGGATTAGTGTGTTCTCCACTGGACTCTGCAACTCAGCAGAACCACAATAGATCTCATTGTGCGTCCTCTAGGGGGACCTGGCCCCTTGCCGGGTGCAGGAATCAGACCATCAGCACCCCACTCCCACCTTGGCCTAAGAAACAAAGGCCCAGCAGCCACTTGTTTTTGGGAACAGTCTGACCTCAGGCTACAGCCCCATGCCTGCCCACCCACCCGCCCACCTGTCTCCTTGACCCCCAAGGACTTCCCTCTGTCACCTATCCAAGTCCTCATCATCCACCCCACCACCCTGAGTCCCGTGACAGCCAGTGGGCATGGTTCTCTCTGGATATGCTGAGCTAAATGAAGACAGCCACCTTACATGACAGTGGCCCCCAAACCCCTAGTGTCACCCCTCCTGTCCCAGACAGGGGCAGCTGAAGCTCCTCCCACACCCCAGGGGCCCACACTGCATCCAGCACTATGCTGTGTCCTCTTGCACTGGAGCCTGAGGAGAAGCCCGACCAAGGACCTCTCCAGCCCTTCTGGGACTCCTGTGCACAGTGTGCAGGTGTTCTCTATTCCTGCAGGGTAACCAAGCCCTGGACAGCAGGGTGCATCCTTGGTGGGCACAGGGGCTGGGAGGTTCTGCAGAAGGCTAGCAACTGCACAGCAGTTCGTGGCCAGACAGCCAGAAATGGGCAGCACAGGGAGGCGGAATGCTGCAGCCCACTGTACCAGGCACCGAGGCAGTGGTTCCAGTGCTGGATGGGTGGGGATCCCTAGGTTCTCCAGGTCCACAAAAGCTGAAGGGACAGCAACCCCTTTGTGTACCACAGCAGTCTCTGCCTTGAGGGACCTTGGGCATAGCCACCTCCACAGGCACGGGGATCCCAGTGCCTAACAGGAAATAAAGTAGGTTAACCGTTTGGGGAGAAAGGTCACCCCCTCAATGCATCCACCAGAGTAAAGGCATCTATCTGGAGTAGAGCAAATCCTCTGGGAACAAAGTGGGACAGGAATTTTGCAGACTCAGCATGGCATGCAGGAGGTCAGAAAGGAACTGTTTGGGGGAGGGGGGTCCCATAACAACTGGGATTACATACACATTGTGTGTTCAGGCCAAACAAAAGTTTTTTGCTGACCCTACTGGAGTTTGTTTTTATAAAAATCAAGTTCAACCTCTTTATCAGTCCATCAAATCACAGCAGCCAGTCCAGTCCCCTCCCTAAAAATGTAGAGTAGTGTTTACCCCAGCTTTGTGAAGCCTATGGGTATGGATGCTTCTCTTTCTGTACCCACCTCCCTTCCCAGAGCCAGCCACCTCTTCTGCATATGGATGCCGTCCCTGAAGGGTCCTGGAGATTTGAGCGTGAGCCCCCCTCCAGAAGGTGCTATGAGCTGAGCCGAGGAGGCTGCCTATCCGACAAAGGCACAGATGGCAGAGCAGAGTCCAGGTGACACAGTGTCCAGTGGCTCTCAGGATGAGTTTCTGGAAGCACCTTGGACCACTGTGCAGTCACCTGAAGTATGGGGGGGGGGGAGGGCATGGGGGGATGATAGGGGGCACTTCAGTGATGATGGGGGAAGGGGGACACAACAGGAGCAGGTGCTGCTGGATACCCTCTAGGCCAGGAGCTCTGCAAAGCCCACCTGCCCCAGAGATTTGGACATGCTTCCCCCTATACTTGGGGGTAAGATGCCCCAGAGGAAGGATATATGGGCAAGGTTATGAAGCACAAGGGAGCTAGCGGGCAGCCACACTCAGTCTCACCCCAGATATGCAGCCCCGAGGCCCCAGGCTAGGCAAGCAAGGGTGATGGACTACATGAAGCCTAGCCCCAGAACGACGGAGCTCCTCCCCTCCCATGTTCACATGACAAGCAGGAAGGCCACAAGGGACATCAGAAGGGCAGGCCAAATAGCTCAGCGGATTAAAGTGCCTGCAAAGGGGGGGGGGGGGCGGCAGGGGGCGCTGTCTGCTGTGCCATCCCGGCCCCCAGGGCACACTGAGACAGCAGTTGAGACTGGGCATGGTGGTGTACCCCTGTAATCCCAGCTTTTGGGAAGCTGAAAACAGGTGAATCATTACAAGTCTCATCTAGTAGTGAGACTTTGAACACCCTGTAGAGCCTTCCCTAAAATACAAAAAAAAAAAAAAAAAAAGGGGGGAACATCAGGGCTCACAGAGCCCCAGCCCCAGCCCTCCTACCAAAGTGGGGCAGCTCCTGTACTAAGCCACTTTCCTGTCTATGCTGTGTGGTCACAGCTCCCAGCTACCCACAGGAAGTGACAGGCTGGCACAGCTGCTGCGATGCAGCAGGATGCCTCACCTCCCTGGGGCACCCTGGTACTATGCCAACTGTGTGTCAGGAGCACTGCCTGAGTGAGAAGCCCACAACCCACCAAGCTCCAAGCTTCCCTGGGAAAGCACTCAGAGCCCGGGCATATTCCCAGGCCTGCCATCACTTGGTGGAGACTGCCTAATACCTGTGTACATCCTTACTATGGAATATTATATGGTTGTGGAAAAGTGGGGTAGGATACAGGCAAAGACGCAGGAGGAGCCTCACATGTGGGCTATGTGTGTATGTGCACATGCATACACACACAGACAACCACACAAACACCCAGCAATGCCCACCCACTCATTCTGCACTGAGCCAGAAAATGGGTGCCGCACAGGGCACACGGTGCTCCCTCTCCCACCTACCCATCCCAGCAGCCTCAGGGCAAAGGCAGCCAGGAAAGTAGACTGAGAGGCTTAGCGACCTGCCAGCAATCATAGCCTATGACTGAAGTTGGGCTGTCCGGCCTAAAAGCCCAACACTGCTGTACCCTGGCCCTGTGTGTGTATGGTAGGTGCATCTCCGTGGCAGGATTTATAGGTTTATGTCTTAATTTTTTTACCCACATCCGATCTTTCACTTCCATTTAACAGAAAAGGAGAATAATGTTTCTTGGCCTACACAGGGGGCCATACCTCCAGGCCTGGCACCCAGGCCCAAGGTTAGATGCTATCCTCCTAGGAGGACTCTCCCCACTGAGGGGCTCCTTGTGCTGCCACTGGACCTAATGCCAAGCAGTCTCCCATCCCCAGGCATACACACAGGGGTGTGGACAAGGGTTAGGCTTAGCATGGGATGCTGTGCACCTTCTCCTGAACCAAGGTGGATTTGGTCCTGGGCGCTCAGTAATATCACTACCCAAACCACAGAAAATGAAGAGCTCTTGCCCAGGCACACACATGGGCCCCTGGCTCTGCATGTGTTCCCTGGGGGATCTGTAGGATTCCAAATGGGCAAATTCCTTTCCATAGCACAGTGCTTGGGAACAGGAGCTCCACACCCGTGAAACAGACTCAGAGCAGGTTCCATGCACCAGGCTAGCACCACACTCACCCTTTGCAATCTGGATGAATCCGAGCAGGATGATCAGGGCCAGGGCCAGGAGCTTGGCAGCTGCGAAAGCATCCTGCACACGGGTGGCAGCTTTCACGCTGTAGCAGTTCACAGCAGTGAGCAGTACTGTGGGAACAAAGGCATTGTGAATCTCCATAGCCAGTGAGGTCAGGGCACTGGGACCTAGGGAAGCGGGTTGAGTCCACACCAGCCCCTCCAACCTGTTCCTGTCTTGGGCTTGTTTTGATAAACTTGGTGGTGCTCTGTGGCCAAGATCAAAGGTGAAAACACCAAACTCTCAAAAGTGCTGGGCTTCCAGGTACCTCTAGACCTCCCTAACAGATTTCCCTTCGAAGGAGTGAGTCTCCGCCCCCAGAGGGACCTGCTGCCAGTCCCCAAGAAGAACCCACTTCAGATTCTGGGGAAATTTGCAAGCTGGTTGCTGGGAGGATGACTGTGTCTCTCCCCCTCCCCCCACACCCCCAGACTCAGCACCTTGGTGACCTCTGGCAATGAGGAATCCTCCCCGATGACCTAGCTGCTGGAAGATGGAAACACAGGTGACCTGTTAGCAGAGATCTATGCTGAACCTGAGGATGATGGGGTCACATGGAGCCAGTCTGGGACTGAGGCAAGGGAAGGGACACAGGGATCCTCCTCACACCACGACCTCTCCTGTAGACACAGTGCTGGGCAACTGGGGAGAGGCAACCACACGTTCCCATTCTTCTGTGGTCTAAAGAGTCCATAGTGAGAACTGAGAATTCACACCCAATGTTTACCAGCACCTACCAGCCTGAAACTAGGGCCTAGAAAGGCCTGGAAGGACCATGACATCTGGAGAAGAGGGGATCAGGCCACGGACAGGCAGCTAAGACACCCCAGACACTGACCAGTCCTGCCTGGGCCCTCGGACACTAGCAAACACAGCTGTTCTCTAGCACTAGGCTGAACAAAAGTATATTTTAAAAAGGGGGATGGATACACACTGCCTGCCCCTTCCTACTGTGCCCTGCCCTGCACTCGAGGCTCAGAGCTTAGCGACCAGGTGTCAAGATGGAACGAGCCAGGCTGGAAGCACAAGGGTCAGGTAGCCACTGGTCCCAGCACTGAAAACTCTCCATGACGTGAGCCACATCGTGCCTGGCTGTGGGCATCTACACAGATGTCACAGGCAGGAGCTCCTCCTGGTCACCAACTGTAATCAAACATTAACCAGTGCCCTCCAACCAGGAGGTGTGAGAGCCTGAGATCTCCAGCCCCGTGGATAACACTGAAAGGTCAGGTCAGCTTGGGCCAGGACACCAGGTGACTTTCCTTCAGCTAAACTAAAATTATATGCAATTTCAGGACCAGGTCTCAAAAATAATGAATCTATGCTAATTTGCTGGATGGGTTGACACCTCAGGGGCAGGAAAAAAGGAAGGCTCCCCCAGTATGGGCAGGATCCTGGATCCCACCGCCATGACAACTCCTCTCTGGAAGACTCAGCAGCCTCTCAGCAGCCCCAGCTGATGCAACACACCCTCCCTGCTGCAGAGTGCTTGGGAAGCTTGCTTGGAGGTGTGGGCTGTAGTTACTGTCACTGTAATGCTAAAATGACCCACTTGGGGACTCCCCCAGCACATGGAGCACGTGGACTAGCTTCAGAAGGCCCTTTTCCTGTGCTCAGGGAATAAAATGCTTTCAGCCTGGCTCGTTCCGTCGCGACGCCTGGTCGCTAAACTCTGAGGCTCGAGTGCAGGGCAGGACCTGCTCTTACCAGAAACACAGTTTCTGCGGGAACAAGGAGCTCGAGCTCCCGCACCTGCAGCATCTCTGGCCCTCCTCTAGGCGCGTCCTGGGTTTCCTTTCCGGCTGCAGCAAGAAGCCAGGGAGTTGCATCAGTCGCCCCAGGGGCGGGGCACGGTTGGGGCGGGGCCTGGGCGGGGCCCAGACACCAGAGACTTTTGCAGGCTGTGAGCTTGAGTTTTCCTCTCATCTCTGGCAGGCAGGGGGAAGTGCAGCCGCCTTCCTCCAGAGGCGAAAACAGGCAGGCTCCCTCGCCCTATTCCTCAGATGCAGACACTGTGGGTGTCCAGGAAATGGGACAGCAGAGGCCTCTGAGGTCAATCCAGACAATGCATCATCCTGGACCTAGGCAGGGCCCCTCCTCTGCCACCCACGCCTGCCCTGCCAGAGATCCAAGCCAACTGTTCCCCTGCCAAAAAGTCCTCAGAAAGGCCAGGGCCAAGTGGACAAAATGAGGCCAACAGGTACCTGGACATGGCAATGACCACTCTGAACAAAGCTCTCTTTCCACTAATGTAGACACTCCTGACATGGGGGGAACCAGGTCACAGCCTCCAGTGTGAACAAAGGGGACTTTATAGTGCCATTTCTTTTATAAAAGCACTAGAGTGGATGATGAAACTTTAATGCCACTGGCAGGACAATGGACAAACAAGGGCTTCATTATCCTCTAAGTCCTTTTCTCAACATTTCAAAATGAAATAGAATCTCAAACAAGTGAATTCATCTGGACCCAATGCCTTTTGGCCTTCATAAGACAGTCTTCACAAGGCACTCTCAGGAGGGGGTCCAGGAGCTGACCTAACCCTCAGCCACTGCCTGGCTCCCCAACCACAGACAAAAGGGAAGCACTTCAGCTCGGCCACTGATTGCCATGGCTGGTAACTTGCAGCCTGCAGCAAGGGGCCAGGGGAGGGTGCTACACAAGTGAGACAGCACCCAGGTAAGTGTGTGCCTCTCCTGTTTGGCCAAGCCAGCAGCAATTCCTGTCTCAGGGCATCCCCCCAGGGCCCATCCTGCTAGCCACCAGGCTCACGGCCTGAGCATCACACAGGAACCAACCAGGTCCCTCAGTACCTGTATGACCCAAGTCCAGACAGGGTCTTGCTGTAGATACATCCAGCCCCATCTGGCCCAGGCATTTGGACCAAGGAAACATTCATTCTCTGGGTATACCTCACAGTAGGGCACTATCCATCCAGGAAAGGAGCATCCTCCACTCACAGGCCAGTACCAGAACACCTGCCCCATTGGAGCACAGACTTCAGACACAGACCATGGGACACAGCCTTCCAGACTCTGGGACCTCACCAGACGAGGTAAGAGGGTGCACTCTGGGCACGGTAATGCTCAGGGTGCCAGGCAGCTGAGCAGGCCTCTGAGCCAGAATAGGAAACTGGTGGCTCAGGCCTCACTGGTTCCAGAAAGCACTGTTGGCCTGGACCCCAGGCAATGCTGGCACCAGGTTAGAGAACCATGAAGGAGCACAACAACACAGCTGGCCAAGACTTGGGCTTCTACCGTACTCGGCCCAGTTCCCATCAAGATGGACACTCAGTCCAGAACACAGACACATAAGAATACAGCTCACTAAAACTGGAGCCTACTTCCCTTGACATTAAAGTAGCCCACCTCCTTCACCATTCCCGGTCCTGACCCCTTTCCTACCCTATACTCTTGTCCTTGCAGGCTTTCCCTTTATCTTTCTTTGGGGCCACAGATGAAACCCTGGCCAGATGCACACTGAACTACTCCCAGCCATTTTCATTTCTAACCAATGTCACACAGCGCTGGCTGGCACAAGAGACAGGTACCAGCAAATACCCAGAACAGAACCTGCACACTCATCACTACAGGCCAGAAAGAACAGACTAAACAGAGTCTAATCACCGGCTGACATCCCATGTCTAGGGCAGAGGAGGAGACCCACAGGCAGTGGCTTCTTTTCCAGGGGTCTCCTGATGGAAGTTTCCCAGAGGACGAAGGTTTCCTAAGGGTTGCTGTGCCATGGCTTGTCTCAGACACCTAAGTTCTGCCAGGCTGTGACCTGGGCAAGTTACCTAACACATCCGGGCCTGCTCGTTCCTCCACACACAGGAGTGTTGTGCCGTGCTCTTTTGGGGGGAGTAACATGTGCACACATGTGTGCCATGGCACCTGATCATTCATCTGACAATCGTAGAGGGCACTGAAGCTGTTCAAAGGTGATAAAGAGACTCTGTAATCAGTCTGCACAGGGCCTCCCCATCCAGGCATGGCCTCTTATGAGGAGGATGTTACAGCGTCCAGCCCAATACCTTCATGTAGTAGTTGGGTTGGATGGAGTGGAAGGGCAGTAAGAGAGAATACACAGGTTTCCTATGTCCCAATCCTGCCAAAGCCTGGCTTTTTTGAAGCTACAGGGCCATGCATATGCCACCCCATGACTGGCTGGTGGCCCAGCTCTAGGCAGTGGATGTGGTGCATGGGGCTTCCAGACTGTTTTATCTGAAAACTGGGCAGAAGCAGATACTGTGTAAAGAGCTGGCCTGCTGAGGCATACTCAGACTCCATTGGTGCACAGCGTGTTTGTGGGGCAGGGTAAGGAAGCTGTACAACTGTTTGGAACACAGAGCCCCTCCCCACCACCACCACCCCCAGTCTCACAGAGCCAGATGGGCATCAGTTGCAGTGTCAAGGCCAGGACACTTCTGAGCCCCAGTGAGCAGGGCCTCAGGCATCTCAGGAATAATGCCCAGGGCCTGTACGTGGGCTGGGTCTTGGGGCCACTGCCAGTGGGTGCTCCAGGAGGCTCCCATGCCCTCTGCCTGCCAGGGGTGCCCTCACTAGCTGCTCTGACTCCTCTGATTGGGTCCACTCTCACCTCTGGTCTCAGGCAAAGCACCCCACCCTAGTAACATAGCTGGAGGGACCTAAAGCTCAAGATCTGAGCCATGGTCTGGCCCAGGACTTTTCTGGGATCCTGCAGCCTCCCAGATCATTCAGGCTAACAAAGTCCCTACAGGAGACCCAGTGATGTGACAGCCTCAACAGCCTCCTCATTCCATAGCCAGCCTGATGGCCCATCCGGGGGCCAGCAGAGAGCCAAAGGCAGATTATATGCTGGCCACAGTTGCTCACAGACAAATCGTGATGCCAGTCAGGTCTCAGGGCCCAGCTCTCCACTGGTACCACTCACTACAGCTCTCACACACTCAGGCTTGGCTTTTAGTCCCAAGGAGCCAGGGTGAATCAGTATGGCTCAGGTTGCATGTACTGTGCTCTAGGCCATTATTTGTCATCAGGCATCTGTGCAGCACCGGTACCTCAGTGGCTTGGTGGGGTGGGGGCCCATCTTTGTTTTTGACTCCTTGGGGAGTGCTTCCCTCCCCTCCTGTGGGTAGTTCTCCCACTGTCCAGCCATCCTGAGCTTCCTGCTGAAGTTCACTGGGCATGTGAGCTCCATGATGACCACCCCAGCTCTGCCATGTTGTCCTGTATCCCTGAGACACACTTGCTACCTGCAGGACCCTAGTTCTACCCCAGGCAGCACCCCCTCTGCTCCACGGCTGGGTTCTTCCAGGAGGACCCACACTTCATGGATCCGCACAGCTGCTGGATTCTGGCTGGTGAGGGCAGGCTTTACCTGTGTGCCTAGGCCAACAGGAGTCCCTGTCTGGCAGGCTGTGCCCACTCCTCCCCTGGGCAGGACCTGCCTGCTGTGTAGAGACTCAACACTGACTTCCCATCCAAGCCTAGGGCACAGTACCATGTCAGCTTGGAGGTGCTACCATAACTTTAAGCTACCTGCCTACTCCCATATCAATTTCCCTGGCCAAAAGACAGGATGATTATATGGGTTTCAGAAGCTAGGGTGCTGCCTGAGGAGAGCCTAAGCATGTACTATGTGGGCAGCTTTTGCGCTGCCTGGATCATGGGGTCTGAGTGCCAGTGTCTTAGGTGGGGGGGACACTTACGTGTCATTCTGATAGTGACCTTGCACATTCTGTGGGATCACCCCAGGTTCAGCAACCCAGAAAGAAAGGGGCACAGATGCCTGCACATTTCCTGCCAGTCTGGGGGTCATGTGCTCTGTGCATAGCCCCACAGGCCTAGGCTAGCCCCGTGACTGGGCATGACCCACTCAGGCGCCAGCTGCCCATGCATGGCTGCTGGGAGAGCCGGATTTCAGGGCTAATTACCAGACTGTCAGCTGCACAGAGCTCACACTAGAGACGCAGAGCTCCCGGGTGCTGTGGAAACAGCAGGGCTTTTCCTTATTGGTCGTGGCCCCTGCAGTGGCAGCTGGCAAGTACACAGATACTACAACCCTTGAGGGACAGGTCTACGCTTAAAATGAGGTCGACCCCTCTCTGGTCATTACCCTAATTCATACTCAGCGTTTAGGTCCGCTGACTGGATCCTTAAGGAGACCCCCAACCTTCTTGGTGGTTTTGGCTAATCCTCTTGCCAAGGGTAGGTCACACTGAAGCCCAGTTCCAGGGAAGGGAAGCAGCTGGCCATCACTTTGACTTCCCTCTCTCTTTCCTTAAAGAGCCAGCTGCCGCACAGTTGAGGTGGAGGGGGTGAATGCCATGTGACTCACATTGTGTCTGTCTTAATCCTCTCTAATACCCATGTGGGTCTGGGACAAAGCCTTGCTCTACACAGAAGTGAAAAATGTCAGATCGCAGGTCCCCAAACACACAGCAGCCAGAAAGTGCCACTACCTGGCCCCACACTCATCTGGAGAGGAAGGAAGTCAGGGACAGGAGACCTGGCTCTAGGAAGCCAAGCAAGCTCGTTACCATCCCTCGGGTTCACAACCGCCAGAGATTAGAGTTCTGTGAATGCACTGGGAGCTCTGAGGTGTGACAGTTAAGTCCTGGTGGCTGTCCCAGCAGGCAAGGTGCCATCCTTCAACAGGAAGAGGTGGTAGACACTTGTTAGGAACCATGCTTTGCAGGCCAGGTCCCTGACACCCACAGTTTAGATAGGTGACCCCAGAATGTGGAGGGTTAGCTTTGATCTTTCCATCCAAAAGCTCTTCCCTAGAGGAATAGGAGCTAGAGAAGCTGCCCTGGACTGGCCTGTGCACATGTTCCAGGGAGAGACTCCATGTACCATGGCACACCGCACAGTAAGGCTAGGAAAGTTGAAACTGGATGTTCAAACCCTGGACCTACTAGAGCCTCCACTCTAGTCTGTGTGTCTTCTGTAGACAAAATCTGGCATCATTTAAAGTACATGTAAATGTTATCATGCTCTCATTAAGCAATAAATAATCCACTTAAGCAACTCACTTATTTTAGGATGGGTGAAAAACAACAAAGGCACTCAAGACACACTGCAAAAAGGACTTTAGCCCTGATTTCCAGTGCCAGGCCCCCAGAACTGATTTTCCCCACCTTCCCAGTCTGTAGCACCGTCCTACATATTGAGCCAGGCCAGCCAAACCATTTCACAAGACCATCTTTAGCAAACAGAAAGATGTAGAGGGACAAGCCCTTGGGGCTGACAAGATCCTGTAGAGGCTCAGAGTCTAGTTTCCTGTGTGGCATGGACCTTTCCTGGCAGCCAGGTAGCTGGTTAGTGTGCAGCCTGGGGGCCACTATGTGGCATCTTTGGAGGAGCAGGTTTAAGGAAGTGTGGGGGTGCAGGATGGCCTTTCCCTTCCTAAGGAGAAATTCTGGGATCCATTTCATATTTGATCATGAAGATAACACTGAAACTCTTCTTTCCTCAGCAGCAGTGGCCCCATGCTCAAGGCAGTGTCCCCTGATAAATGCTGGAAACCTTCCCCATGCCCTGCATAACTGTCCTTGGATCAGGGCTTGAGCTGTCCCTCTGCCTGTGAGGCTGCACATACATGAAGTTTGTCAGATGCATTTCCAGAGCAGGAGCCAGGTCTACCCTTCCTGGACTCCAGGGGTGGTATCAGAGCACCTTTGGGAGTGCCCAGTAGTCCTCCCTCACTGGCTGGGCCCAGCTCCCAGTCTGGGGCCTGGCACTGGGATGTAACCTCTTTCACATGGCCCCAGAAGTTGCTAATCACTTCTGTGCATAGCCTGTCCCTCTCTGTCACTGCAGATTTTTGTTCCAACAGAAAAGGTAGTAACAGGCACATGTGAACAGAGGGCTAACAGACATCAGCAAATGTGGCCTTTTTTGCATGGAAAGGGATGCTGACTGACCAGATCTGCACTCTGCAAGGAGTTTCCACTTGAGATTTACCCTGGGGCTTCAACTATGGGGCCCCCAAGTACTGTTTAAAAACTATCTACAAGACACGTAAAAGCCTTATATCATCAGAAAAGATGATATGAATGTTTGGTCTGAATAGGTATTGTGGCAGGTACTGTGGCTATGCATTAGAATTCACCTCACCCATTTACTGTTTTCCTAAAACTGGACCTCTGATGGTAAGCACACCTGTAAGAGCCCTAAGTACAGCTTCCCCAATGCTGAAAAACAGCAGCTTCTTATGCATATGGAGGTGGAAACATTGCCTCAAGGTGGAAAACAAGATGGAGAATAAGAGGTATGCAAGGTAACCAGAGCTCCAGTTGACATCTTAAAGAGCAACTGGGTATTTCTACAGAGAAAGCTCTAAAAGCTGCATTTTAGCCATGGATTCTCAGCCCAGGGGTGGGAAAGAGAATGAGAAAGTGGATCCCATGGCTGATTAGATGCATGGGTATATGGACCACATAGTCATATGCCAGTTGGCTTTGTAAGAGAAAGAACACTACAGGACACCTGTGCTTCCCAAGTGTTGCCAGTGACTTTGAGCTCAGCAGCCCAGCTTTCAGGGCCCATTTCACAGGCAAGAGGCAGCCCTCTAAAGAGATCCATGACATTACTGGCCAGACTTATCCATTCAACACCAACTGAGGAGTAGAAAATTCAATAATTAAAATTCCCTAAAGACAAAACAAGCAAAGCAACTTCTATCAGAGGCCTGTTCTTTTCCTCACACAGCGCAGGTAGTCACCCCACAGAACTTTTCTCTACAATGTACCCAGAAACGATGAGCGGACCTACCACAACCACAGCCCTGCCTGGATGTGGTCAAGTGGAATTCCTGGGCTCCCAGCCCCAAAATGTGAAGACCCCCTTCTCATTATGGTACAGGTCTCGTTGGGCCTCAAGAAGGCTTCTGATTTGGCCGAGTGCTGCTGGCTCTGGTCCTACGGCTATGCTCCCAGCCTTAGAATGGAGGTTGATTGCTGCACGAGGCTACGCCGCCGAGTGCACAGCAGTAGCAGGTATCACTGCTAGCCAGGAGCCACTCTGAGTACTAAGATACTGCTTGTAACCCAAACTCAAGTGTAACCCTGTCATCGTGAACACTACCAAGATGCAGGCAGGCCCTTAAATCAGGTGGGAGCTTTAATGCAAGCAAATCTAAGTCTTGGATGGCTGGGGTCTCTGGTGTGAATTTTGAAAGCAGGACATGTCCAAGCCTATCCAGAAATGACTTTTTAACCCTCAAATCATGCAAGAAAATTTTTCTGGCAGTTTTGTTTATGGAGAGCAGCAGCCCTCCCTGGCCAACTAACACTGTGCCCACCAACCTGAGGGCTCTGCCAACGGCTGCCCTTGCTGCCAGGTAAAGGGAATGCAATCCTGCTGCTAAGTGAGAATCCCCTACACGCGCACGCGGGCGCACACACACACACAATTTTATTACTACTATTTTCTTATGAGTCAACCTGTCCAAGTCCTGATAGGCTGATCTGGAGAACAGAAATGAATGGTTTTTTTTTTTTTTTTTTTTTTTAACTGCTACATCTTAACAACCAATCACAACCGCAGCGGAAACAGGAAACTGCTTTCAGTCATTCCACGTGGGCCCTTGCAATACACACTGAGCATTGCTCAGCTGCTCTGCCTGAGTCAGGATGACACGCGGTGGGGAAGAAGACCACCCACTGGGGTCTCGGCCCAGACCTAGCCACTCACTGAGGTCTTCCCAGGGGCCAGGGGGATGCAGTGGAGGGCGGATGAAACGATAGTGGGTTCCGGCATCCGAGACCTCAGCCTCCTTTGGTCTGAGGAGATGGAGTTGCAGGGATGCTGGGCGTTGGGACCTGGGACCCAGGACTACGGCTGCCCTCCCTCCCCTCCTGGTCCCCTACTCACGCACGCAGAGGCAGGCCACGAGCTTGGCGGCCTCCTCGGGCACCGGGCAGGTAGGGAAGAGCGGCTTGAGCAGATAGGTGGCGAAGACCAGAGCCACGATGTACTGCGAGGAGGGCCGGATGATGAGCAACTCGATCCAGAGCTTGAGGAAGGCAGGCAGCGAACCGTACACCTCCAGCATGTAGGCGTAGTCGCCGCCCGACTTGGTGATGGTAGTGCCCAGCTCGGCATAGCAGAGCGCGCCCACGATGGAGAAGACCCCGCATACGGCCCACACGACCAGCGCCAGTCCGGGCGAGCCCGCCTCCTTGAGCACGCCCGTGGGGGTCACGAAGATTCCCGAGCCGATGATGGTACCCACAATGATGGCCACACCGTTCAGCAGGGTGATATTACGCTGCAGGGTCACGCCCTCGCCCTCCCCGGTGTGGTCTGTGCGCTGCGCAGCCAACATCTTCTCCCGCGCCTGCCCGTCCTCCTCCTCAGCCTCCGGAGGCGGCGGGGCCACCACCAAGCGCCGCTTCGCGCCCGCCATGCTAGCGAACGGCCGGACCTGAACACCTCGCACACCCAGCGAAACAAACAGCCTAGGCCCCACCACTCAGCTGCGCTCCTGGCCGCGGTTTGCCGGGCTTTTATAGCCATGCCGATGGCCCCGCCCACTTCCCCGCCCCGTTCCTCTGCGGCGAGAACCCTCCCGCCGCCGCCATTGGCCTCAGAGGATTGGCCCCGCCTCACCAAGGCCCCGGCCCCGCCCCGGGCCTCTGGGCTTCCAGGCCTGCTCCAAGCACGTGGAGCTTCCGGCAGATCCCTAGGCTCTGCTTCATGTAGTCCTACCCCATCTTCACTACACTCCCGAGATCCCAGAGGCTGTCCTCAATAGGATGAGTGGACTGGGTACACCCCAACACCCCACCCCTGCCAGTCTACTTTTTCTGAACACCTGGAAAATGAGAATACCTGGGGGTAGGTTAGCCTGGTCCAATTTGGCCAGGGGACTCTGTCAGTAGGTGGTGGTTTGCCAGTCCAGAGAGCAGGAAAGTAACAGCCTAGACTTAGAGATGCCCATTCCAGGCCAAGGGAAAACTTGCCAAAGACCTATAAGGTGGGGCACAGAGCTCTGAGAAGCAGAAACAGGTTTTGGGGAAGAGGAGTTGGATAAGCCTAGTTAGGTCAACAGGATAGATGCTCAGAGTCAGGTCCACCCAAGTCCAGCTGGGAAACTCAAAGGCAACCTGCAGGGTGAAGGGCTTTAGGCTGTCATTCTTGGAATACACCCAGGATCTTGAGCAAGAAGGGCTTCAGGTAACATAGTCAGAAGTCAGAAGAGAGACTGCCAGCTGGTGTGAACACCTTGGGCCTAGACACTTGAGGGCAGAAGTAATGGGTGTGTGGGAGAGGGCCAAGGGTCAGAGGTCATGGCCCTTGTTCTCTCCCTGGCTTGGTGTCTTTCTTAGCAGGTCCCAGGGGCAGTTGTGAGGTCTGGGTTACAGGAGACAGTGTGAGAAACCTGAGCCTGGTTGCCACAGCAAGGCAAGCTGCAGAGTATGTGGGGAGTCCAGGAAAAGGGTGGGGAGGAGGGCAGCCATGCAATCATCCTTCCGCTGTCCTGCAGCCCAGGATACCTGCTACAATGTTCCCAGGCTGTGCTGTGGGCACATTCAGCAGACTTCTGGGACAGAGTCCACTCTGGCCTCCAGTGCACCAGCCACTCAACTATACTGATAAAGCACCAGAATTACCTGCAGCCTACACTGCAGAGGAGACATAAGGCCGCACAAGCATTTACTTGCAACTCTGCCTTTTAGCTTAGCAAGACAGAAAACTTAGCAACAAAGACAACAAAGCTGACAGAGATGCTCTCCCACTCTGGCTCTTTATGCTGTACTTTCTGAAGGCAGAAGACTAGCTGAGACCCTAGTGTGCACTTCTCATTTAATAGGGCTGGTGCTGCTTCATGAAGCCATTTTGTAGGTAGGAAAACTGAGGCTCACGGTCTTATGACTTGTCTGGCCAACAGATGGACTAAAACTCCATCTGTTTGGCCCAAACTTACATGGTCCATTTGAGCTATCCGCTACCTTTACCTGTGGTTTGGTCATACCACTGCTCAGTGTCCTTGGCATGTATTTTGGTTTCACCACTGGCCGCCATTTGGCAAAGCTCCACTGATTCATGCATGCCTCATAGTTTAGTCACCTACAAAGCACAAAAAACATTGCCTTAGGAGCTGTGACAGGAGTAGCAGAGCGATGACCTTTGATGGTATGGAGAGGAGTACCATGGCAGCCCCAGTGAGCCAAGGACCCTATGGGAGGCCCAGCCAGCAGCTATCTGGAGCCAGTGAGGGCCAGATGGGCTTCCCAGGATGGAACTGAGTATCCAGAGTGATCCAGAAGTAAGAGAGTGACAGAGGGAGTTGATCACCCACCCAGGGATGGGAAAGGTGCCTGTACAGGAAGGAGCCACCCTGATGTCTGGCAGCTGTCACTCACCTCTAATCTTCACTACTCTTCGCAGGGTTAGTTCTAGATTTCTTCACAGTTCTACATCTGCTTTGATATGTACAGGTGTGATTTTTAAAATTAATTAATTAATTAATTTATTTATTTATGTGGTACAGGATCTTGCTACATGGCTTAGACTTGTAATGATCTTCCTGTCTCAGCCTCCCCAGCACTGGGATTACAGGTGTACACCACTATGCCCAGTCTTGGTGACCAGCCCAGCATAGCCGGAGTTCCAGGGTCAGCACGGCATGTGATACCAGAGATTGAACCCAGGTCCTCATGCTTGCGAGGTAGGCACTTAGACTGCCTAGCTTTCTCCCCAGCAGATATGATTAAAATGTATATATAGTGAATGTTTTCTTACTTCATGAGTGTCCTTTTTTTTTTTTTTTTTTTTTGGAGACGGGTTCTCTTTCACTATGTAGTTCCAGCTGGCCTTGAACTGATGGTAATCCTCCTGCCTCAGCCTCAAAAATGCTAGGATTATAGGTCTGCATTACCATGCTCAGGTTCAGGAGTGGCTTTACTTGTGTGGTTACATGTCTTAGATTGATTCGAAGTGTTGACCTTTCATGGTCATTTTGAGTTTGAGGATCCAGAAATCACACAATGCCAAATCCTGTGAATAATATTGATGAGGACACAGTGTCATGTCTTTAATTTGACAAAAACTACCGTAAACATTTAATCAACAAGGGGTGATCATAAACTATAGTTGTTATTAAAATGTTTATTACAATAAGTCACATTGGCATTAATTCTCCTCAAAATATTCCTGATAGCTTTGAACACATTTATCTCATTGTGCTTGAGAACGTGGCTTTGACTGTGATAAGTTTTTAAAATTGAAACCCTCATCGAATTTTCCCAACATTTCCCTGATATTTTAGCCTCCCTGTCCCAAGCAGGAGTCCTCAACGGCTTTGCTAAGCTTCAGAGACTTAAAAAAAAAAAATTTGCAAGGAGCGCCATCTATTGGTCAGAGAGGTGATATGTTTCTTCTCAGTCGTAAGCATCTGAAGAGGTTGGCAGGGAGAATCCCTTCTCTGCAGTTGGAGATTGGGGGTTTCTGTCAAAAGCCTTACAACTGTACATCTCCTTTGGGAAGTAATTCTATTTCTGGGGGGTTCTCCAGAGTATGAGCGTGTTTTCTGGGTTTTGGCTACGTGTTTATTTATTCCAGCTTCAAAGGCTAAGGGCCGATATTGGAAATAAACCAAATGTCCTGCAGACTTGCTCTGGAAAGTGTTACCGCTCATGCAGCGCACGTAACCATTAAAAGTCCTGCCTTGAAAGAATCTTTACTCAAACAGTGGGGTCTGGGGCATGGGACTCTGGCTCTGTGTTTGCAGGTCTGGGAAAGTTGCTCTTTGGAGCAGGGTCTGTCTCTCATGGCTCCTGCAGGGAAGTTAGTTGCCTCTTCTAGGGGAGATGTTTTCCCAGGCCGTAGAGTCAGGAACAGCAGAGCCTTGGGTCAGAGCTGTTCAGAGGTCCTTAAGGAGACTCTCGCAGAACAGAACCATAGTGAGAGTTCGGGCTTGTGAAGGGTGGCTCGCCAACCTGGGCTCCCTACATCCAAGGGGATTTAACTGCTCCCAGTGTCCTTGGTCTGGAAGTGACTTCCCGCTTCCCACCATGACCTGAATGCTGCAGAGTGGCCCAGGGTTCAAAAGGCCCTTACAGTGAGAGGGAGACCGACCTCTGCCTCATTTTTCCCTTCTGAAAAGCCAGTACCTCCTGCTTGCAGAGCACAGCTGGGGGCTCTGTGGTACGGAGTCTGTGTCACAACCAGCACTGCTTGCCTGTCATATGTACCTCCCTCCTCTCCCCACAGCCCCCTCCAGGTGTCTGCCCAGCTCATGCCGCTTTCTGATGACATATAGGCCCCCTTGGGTGGTAAGGTCCTGCTCACCCTCCTGCCAGGGCTCTGCTGTAGATTTAGATGTTTGCCAGCAGGGCAGGCAGCTATTCCAAAGGCCAATAGACAAGCAGAGAATGGTTCAGGGTTTTTGGTCCTAATACAGTGCCTCTGAGGAGAGCTACCAGGGCTCTGTGTCTTGGCTTCCCTACAGCTTGTGGAATGGGCCTGCCTTGGAAATAGCTCCAGCCTCCTCCTGCTGTGATGGGTTTAATGTCATCCCCCAAAGTGACAGCAAGAGGGCCTCACTCCTGGTACCCATTTCACACACAGTTTGGAATAAAGCCACCTCAGGCAGGGTGGGCCTAGACCCAGTGTCCCTGAGGATGGCCATGTGCAGACAGAGGCCCAACGGTCTTGTGGTGGCAGCCATAGCTATGGCTGAGGAATGTCAAAGATACTGGTGCTATGGGAGCAAGAACCAGCAAGGTGGTCAATCCTGTTATCTCACAGTGCTCAGTCCTGCTGCCCTTGAAGGGACCGGAACAGAGTTGGAAGCATAAAGAAGGTAACACCTCGCCCTTATCCAGAGCTCTATCTCCCTCCTGAAGCCTTCTCTCAGGTCAGTCCATGGCTGTGGGCTCAGCATTCAGCCTCATTCCTAAACCCATGGGCTGAAGTCAGGGGGACACAGCTTGAGAGTCCAGCCTGGCCATTTTTCCCTCTCACCCTCCATTGTGTTCCCCTGTCATACCACCCGGGCCAACCTGGGCTCCTAGCTTACCTTGTCCATGTCTCAGCCCAGATGCCAACTCCTCGTCAAAGCCAGCCTTGACCCCTTCTTGGCCCAGCCATGTCCCCTGCTGTCCCCCACTCCTCCAAGGCATATCAGCTTCAGCATGCCCTGCAGTATGGAACTTCCCTCAGGGTACTGCTGTCAGCCCTTACTGGGTGTTTACTGGGCACTGCCACACAGGATGCCTTCCTGGATAGGGCCTCTCTGTGGGACTCATGGTCTTGATACTTCCACTCCCAATTTGGGCTTTGTGTCCAAAAAAACAAACGTGTGTGGCAACTCCTCTCTCTGCTTCCAAAATTCAGGGAAAAGAGTCAGTGGATTTCATGTTGTTTAGAAATAACTCCTGAGCTTACTGCCTCTAGAAAAGATTTCCAAGATCACACAAAATATTCTGAAAAATAATTAATCTCAGCACTGAAAAATCATCTAACCTTCATCCGTGCTGCAGGGGAGCATCTGTGTATGTGTGTGGTGCCAAGCTATGTCCTCAGCCTCTTAAAATTTTGAGACAGGGGCCGGCGAGATGGTTCAGTGGTCTAAAGCGCCTGCTTAGGAGGGCTCAGGCAACTGCGGGGACTGCAGTTCGATCCCC
>PVKN010001157.1:0-56143 GCA_004027915.1 Capromys pilorides | reverse complement strand
AGCTATCTCCCCAGCCCCGTTTTTTTTTTTTTTTTTCTTTGTTTGTTTTTCGATTTGTATTTCTTTAAATACACTTATGCATAGTTCTTACTCAGGAGATGCAGAGATGCTTAGGAATCTTGAATAAAAGTGGATTAACTCACTTCCAGTAGTTCTTGGCTGTCCCATCAGAGGCAGCCATCTGTCCATGATTGAAGCCAGGGCTGTGTCTGTATGCAGAGCTGCTTCCTCCTTGGTGCCTGACCTCAGGTGTTGGCGTGATATCCCAGGAGGAAGCACATCAAGGTTAGCTAGTAATAAATATCGCCGGTCAGGTGACCTCATACACACTGCGACCTGCGTTACAAGTGTGATCACTGTGTGACTGGATGGACATTGGACATACCTGGGCCTTGGTGTTATCTAAAAGGCTTCATGAAGCCACTCTTGTGAGAATGCCCATCCATGGCCATGGCCAGTCACTCCGCTCCAACTGAGGTGCAGGAACAGGGCAGACAGCACGAGATCTAGTATAGAGGGAGCCCTTGCTGGGCCACCCAGGACGGAGGGCCACCTTCTCTGTCATAGTGCTCATTTCCTTTACTAAATGAACCAGAACATGATGAAAACTTGAAAATATCTGTTTAGATACCATTAAGACATAGGCAAGATTCAAACCTTGAACCTTGGCATTCCACTTCTAGGAATCCTTCTAAAGAAATAGAGATCTATATAAAGATTTTGAATGGGAGTAGTCATTACAGCATTGTTTATAGTTGGAAATACTGGAAATAGTTTAAACTTTTAATAGTAAGGGGGTTGTCTATTTCCTAATCTTAGAATAGCTTTTTACCAGCAGAAAAAAAAAAAGACTACTACTGAATATCGTTGGAGAAAATGTAGTGAGCGGTGTATTCTCAACACATAGAAAAAAGGCAATGTTAATGTGTTAACAACTCTTTTGATGACAAAGTTATAGACCATTTAAAGTTTTGCTCTATATAATTTTTCCCGTTGTGAGCATATTTAAATTTTATAATATACAATAAAAGCAGTACTTTATAAAAGAAAGCATATAGAAGTTTCCGGACATGGATGCATTAGCAGGAATATCAGTCTAGGACAAAATAGAGAAGATCATTCTTAGGGGATGCTAGACAAGAGTGAAAAACCAGAAGTCAGTGAAGAAGGAAATGAACATAAAGCCGCTCTGCTGAGCTTATGATATGGATCGCAGATGCCAGCAGCTGAAGGCAAGCAGGCACAGCAGGTACAGGAGTGCCCCGTGGTGGTGTTTCTCATGGACTCGCTGTGGTCCTCAGGGCTTACACAACATCCCCAGGGTACTGCCACTGTGCCAGACAGCATGGAGCAGGGCCTTCACTTCCAGGGAAAAAGCAGCTCTGGTCATGGGAACTCTTAGAACAGGCCTAAGTGTTCTTTCCGAAGTGATGGTGCATAGCTGTTATGAGTTCCGCGCGGCATTTGGATCTGTGGCTTTCAGTTTTTGCTTTATTTTCCAAGCTATAACTTGATGCACTATTCTTACAGCAAGCAGTCTCAGCATGAAATAAATATATTTTATGGAAAAACAATCCACAGACTTGGAACAATTACCGTTATTATATGAATTCCACAGACTTGTGACATGCCCTTGAGCTTTAAACATGTATGAACAGATTATCCCAGTGTCGGAATCAAAACAAAACAGGCCGTGTGTGTATCTGTCTGTCTGTCTGTCTGTTCCCAAGACAGCAAGACAAGGCAGAGGCAGGCCCATTTGGCCCTCCCCACACCAGCACAGCCGAGGCTGCCCCACTCTCATTGATTTGTGGCCTAGTGTGAGGCAAGTATTCAAGGAACCTTTTGTTCTTTTTCCCATAATATAGGAAAAATCTGACTACATTCTGTGGAGGACTGTTCTGTTTCCATTCATTATGAAAAAGGTCAATTCCTGGCAAGGTGCCCTGGCTGCTTGGTGAGCAAGACAAAAAGAAAGTCAAGAAATTTCCATCTTGCCCACTCAGGTTTATGTGGAGCAGAGTGTGAGCTGGGCCTCGGCCACCCTTTCTGAAACCCTAGCTGCTCCTCTTTCTGGAGCTCACTTCTAAGCCTAAGCAAACCCTCGAGCGGTGGTGGCAAGCCTGTGGCACACCTCAGTGTTTACCATCGAAAGCACTAAAAGGTTTGCCATCACTGCCTCTGTGTCCTTGACCTTCCTAATCTCTCATCTTGGATTCCACTGTCCAGGTGGAGGCAGAGGCAGTCCTCAGCCGCCTCCAACTTCTGACACTGACCAGAAGTGCCTCCCTGTCTGCTGAGGAGCTGCAGGCAGCCATTGGAGAGCCTATGTGTGGACAGCTAATCAGGCACCTGCTCCTGAACTTCCTGCTCTGGGCTCCAGGAGGCGACACAATTGCCCGGGAAGCCATCACCCTGGTAAGTGTCCTCCTGTCCTCTGATCATGGTTCACACGTACACGCAGGTGACAGAGTGGGTAGCTGCAAGGATCATGGCTTTGGAGAGCATGTGCCTGGAGTGCTGCCCCCACATGAGTGAAGAGCCAGGAATGGCGACAGCCACAGTGGACCCGGGACAGAAGATAAGGGGAAGACGCAGATCCAGTAGCATCACCTTGCAGGCCACCTGGCTTACTGCCAGGACCCATGCCAGACTTCTGTCCCTCGTCATAGAGCACAGTCTGCTCCTCATGGGACAGAAGCAAGCTCTAGCGAGAGTGCACTCCACAAGCAGCCACAGTGCTCATCGTGGCAAGAGCAGACCTCTGGGTTTAGTTCAAGGAAAAATCACAAAGGACCCTTTCCTGAAGCCCGTGTGACCAAAAGGGGAAAGAGTGCTCTAATCAGGTTACAGCATTCATGACATTAGATCTGGTACCAAGGCAACAAAAGGGAAAAACAGATAAACTGACTGTCAGTACTGGTCATTAGGAAAATACAAATCAAATGCATACTGAGACAACTTCACACCCATCAGTACAGCTGCTATCAGCAAAAGGAAAAGGAAAATACAGCTTGCTGAAGTTGTACCAAAATTGGAACGCTCCTCCATTTCCAGGTGGGAGTATTAGCATGGTGCCACCCACTGTGGAGAAGTTTGGGGTTCCTCAAATTTAAATGCGGAACCAACATAGGACACAACAGCTCCACTCCCACACATATCCCTGGAAGAATTAGAAGCAGGGGTTTGAACAGATATTTGTATTCTTAGCGGCATTATACCCAGTATCAAAAAGGTGCAGTTAATCTAGATGTCCAGCAACAGTAAACAAAGTGAGCTGTTTATAAACAGAGGAAAGAAGTTCTGGTGTGTGCTATGAGATCGATGCACCCGGAAGTCAGGGCGCTAAGTGAGCCGTGTGTCGCAGGACCTACGTTCTATGAATCCACTTAGGAGGAGCAGAGTAGTCAGATTCACAGAAACCAGAAGTGGGCTGGAGCTTGCTGGGGGCTTGGTGAGGAGTTAGTGGCCTCAAGGGTGTAGAACTTCTGTTTAGGAATATGAAAAAGTTCTAGAAATTGATGATGGTGATGGTTATACAATACTGTGAATACCACAGTATTGGACTATAAAAATGGTTAAACTGCAAATTGTGCGCATATTACGTATTATAAAAAGGTGCCAACATCACTGGCTCTGAGAATTTTATATTTGATTTTGTTTTTACTTTTTATTGACATAAATACAGAAAATATACAGTTGATGAGTTTTTACAAGTATAAATGACCCATGCGGTCAACAACTACATCAAGAAAGGCGTGTTCACAGAGGCCCCATTGTGTCTGAATGTGAGTGCAAGTGAAGTCCCAATACCTGCCAAGAACCAGAGAAAACCAGTGCCCGAGAGTGGCAGTGCACTGATAGGATAGTGGCGTGGACCTGCCAAGAGCTGGAGAGAAACAGTGCCCCATATTAGCAGTGCCCTAATAGGATAGTGGTGTGGAGCAGGCTGTGGGGTGTTAAGGGAGCAGAAGGGGCCTGGACTGTCAGGCCCTGGACCCAGCACAGGCTCTCAGGAAGTGGGCTCATCAAGTAGACACCTGAAGCAACACAGACAAGCCTGGGGAACATGACGCCAAGTGACATAACCAGACAGAACAGACACATTCTGCATGAGCTCACCTGTACATGGAACCTAGAACAGTCAAACAAAACAGAAAGGGGTTTCTGCGCAAGGAGTTAGAGAAGGGAAGCGGAGAGATCTGGGCCAAAGGGTGTGACCTGCAGTTAGGAATATATTCTGGAGGCCTAAATGCAGCTGAGGACAGTTATTAATTATTTTTTAAACTTTATTTATTTATATTATGGCCAGCTCAGCCCGCCCTGGGGGTGGGGCTGGCACAGCATGTGATGCTAGGGATCAAACTGTGGTCCCTGTGGTTGCCTAAGCTTGCATAAGCAGGCACTTTAGACTGCTGAGCTACCTCAGCCTGACAGTTATTAATTATTGATACTTGAAATTTGCCAAGAAAATATCTTAAGCATCCTCACCACACATAACCATACCTTCCCCCATAAAATGTGAGGTATTGCTGGATGTGTAAATAATCTTAATTATGGTAACCTTTTCATGATATAAATATATATATGTATAAATATATATATACATTTATTTGTTTATTTATTTATTTATTTATTTAATTTTTTGCCTTTTTGAGACAGGGTCTCACTGTGCAGTTCAGGCTGGCATTGAGCTCACTTTTGTAGCCCAGGCTGGTCTTGAACTCCCACTGATCCTCCTGCCTCAGCCTCCCAAGTGCTGGGATTACAGGCGTGCACCGGGCGGGCGAGGCACAAATTGCAACACACAGCAATACAGAATAGGAAGTTGTAAATAAGAAAAGTCTCTGTACTTAAGAGGTAAAGTGTCTGTGTAATGCCGTATCAGTACCTGCTCCTCTGCTGATGAAGCCCTAACAGTTGCTTTAGACCATGAAAGTTAACTTTCCCTAGGGCTGAGTTGTTTTCAAGTGTAAACCTGGATACAACGTGATTTTAAAAAAGGCTCCTCCTTAGGCAGACACAGGGAGCAGGGTTCAATCCCTGCCACCACCCACCCCACCTCACTCCCCACCCCTCCAGCTTGCTGAGATGGGGATTGAGACTGGGTGTGGTGGTGCGTGCCTGTAATCCCAGGTTGAAAACAAGGAAGATCATTACAAGTCCAATCTGTATAGTGAGACCCTGTAGACCCTGTATTACATACATAAAAAAGGCACTTAATCATTGTGGTCTTTTCATAAAAACCTATATAGCCTAGGTCTCATAGGAAAAATAATAGATAAGCTCCAGCTGAGAGGCAATCAACAAAAGTCCTGCCAGTATGCTTCAGGACCATCAGTCAGGGTCATCAAAACAAGGAAGGTCTGAGGAATGGCTAGGACAGCCATCAGCAGCGAAAGGAAGCCAGACATCTCAGTGACAAATGTCACTATGGACAAGGGCTGGGGATGGAACCTCAACCCTTCTGCTGGGATGACACCCTGTGCCCTCCTGCCCCACTTCCATCTTTTGTCCTGTCACCTTGTGAATAGCTGCAGCCCTGTCCATAATGAGAGAGGGCCCCTCTTAGGCACTGGTCCCCTGCCTCAGTTATTCCAGCCAGTTTCAGCTAATTGGGGAAACCATCAGTGTGCAAGGTGGCCAGGCCGGTGATCACCCACAGAGAAGCTAGGTCCAGTTTGCTTCCCCACACATAGCAGTGATGACCTGCTGGCCTGTCTGCTGACTAAATATGGGGCTTGGGAGTGCAGGGACCCTGGAGCTTCTCCAAGGCTCTCACAAGGCTGGTCAGCTGCAAAGCGCAGAGGGAAACTTCACCAAGGGAAGTAGCACTTTTTCTCTCCACAGCAGCAGGATGCCCCCTCTTGGGCCCCTGCAGCCAGATGCCCTAGATCACATCTGTGCAAATGTGTGGCATGCCTTTACTAACACACAAGCCTTCTGAGCAAGGAGACCTAGCTACAGTTCCCAACATGCCCTGAGCAGGTGGATCCTCTACACTTGGGCTTCTCACTGCACGGCCCTGGCTGGTTCCTCCCTGCTGAGTCCTGGTCTGACCACCTGGCACCAGGTGTCACATCTCAGAACCCCCATACAGCTTTCTGTGAGCTCAGAGGTTGTGCAGTCACCTCTGAGTCCACACCCGCCATCTACCCTCAGCTGAGCTGCCCTGGCTCCCAGCAGAGTCACTGTCCCTGTAGAATCCTTTGGCCACCTTCTGTGCCTCAGAGTGCTCCATGGAAGTGGTGGTCACCTCAGCAGAAGAGAACAGAAAGAAACTAACCTGGGGCGCTCTGGCTGAACACTGTGTTTCTGTGAACAGACACACAAAACAAATATGAATAGACACACAAATAAGTAGATTACTCTTCCATAAACTTGGGGCTTCTTAGTGCTGCTTGTGCCCACTCCCCAAAAAACCAGTAAATTCCATGCATTGCTAACTTGGGAGATTCTCTCCCCTCCCTTTTTTTCCTCTACTGATGTTCTTAGAAAGATATGGGCACCAACAAATAAGCCCTAAAGGCCATACTTCACACAACTAACAATGCCTGTTTGCTGCTTCTCTGCAAGAATCAGGTGTTCAAATCTTAGATGTCTTTTGCAAAGCAACTAAGCCAGCTTGCTGCTCAGGAGTGCCATGGTCAGGCTGTCTGTGTGCAAACAGGTGGTACTTTGCAATTCTCAGGGCAGTGTGAGCCTTTTACAGAAAGGCAAGCCACAGCATGCCTTCCACCTTGGCTCCCTGGGGCAAAGAATCCCAAAACTTGTGGGTGACGTTTTAGAACACTTCTGCCTCTGCAGCACCAGCTTGACCCTGTGAGCCAAGGGTTTGGCTGCAGAGCTTTGGCATGAGGATGGCGGTCACCACATTGTGCGTGGCTCACAGTGCAGCGGGCCTCTGCGAATGCACTTGCTGTGCTAATCACCTCGCAGACAGCACATTGGCCCTGGGAGCTTCCTTTGGAGTCAGTGGAAATGGAAATGCTGTGGCTTTCTGGGACAGGGTGGTTATGGGTATCCAATGGACACAGAGGAATCTGCTGGAAAGTATTCTAATTTCCCTTCTTTTTCCTCACTGCAGATGGCCCGCACTGATGCAGTAACTCACGAGATCATTGGCTTTCTTGACCAGACCCTGTATAGATGGGACAATCTTTGCACGGAAGCCCCTAAGCCAGCAAAACTGGCCAGAGAGCTCCTTCAAGAGCTGCGAGCTCAGGTCTAGCAGTGGACTGTGTGGATGCTTGAGGGATATGCAAGTGTCAGCTTTGCCAATTCCACAGACGATGAGGGGGCCCTGTCCTGCCTGTGGCCCCAGGTTGGTGGACTAAGCCCTTGGAGCAGTTAGATGAGCTGTACCCATTTCAGGCTCAGGCAGGATACAGGGTTGGGATGATCAGTGTTGCATCTTCCACAAAAGGAGAAGCCTCATAGCTTAGCCCCAACTTAAGCCTGCTCACTAGGGGCTGCTGTGCCTTGGGCATTCTTTACCTGCCCAGCACAGGATGTCAGAGTGACTCAAGGAGAACAGCTTCTGTTTCCTTTCAGACATATATCAAGTCAGAATGTGTAACTGTCACTTGACAGTGTTTGGACCAAGAAATTAATCTTGAGCCCCTGATCAGCTTAACCCTTTTCCATAAATTACTTTTTAGCAATTGAGTGGTTGTAATTGATGTTTCCTTTCAAGCTCTGACGTCTAAGACAACACCACTGCCTTGCTTCCCTAAGAAATTCCCCATGCGGGAGTCAGGACCCCTCAGCTTTTCTTTTCCCCCCACCTGCCAAGCCAGCCAGCCAGGACAAGTGGTGTTGACAGGTTTTTGGGGTGTGGTGCAGGGCAACCCTGCTGAGGACAGTACCATGCTGTGAAAAAAAGCCAGTCCTGGCTCTAGTCTGCGCCTTGTGTGCTGACATTCACGGCCACCAAGGGACTCCAGTTGCAGGTGGCTGCCAAGTGACATACTAGGAGCAGCCCAGGACTGTGGCAGAACCAGCAGGAAGGGTTGGTGTGCGTGTGCCAGGTGTGTCCTGAAATGAGAGGGGAATTGGAAATGCCGGAGAAACAACTGGAACACTCCAGGTTAATATTCATTAACATCAACTGAAGATCTTTCTCCTTTAGATTCACTCATATCTTGTATTGATCATACCCTATATCCTGTACATGTTTGTCAATGAATCAAGCCTTTTTATTTTATTGTGTTTTGTTTGTTTGTGGTACCGGGGATTGAACTCAGGACCCTGCGCTTGCCAGGCAGGCGCTTATTCTATTGAGCTATCTCGCGGGCCCGCTAGATTTTTTCTTTTTGTTGTTGTTGTTTTGTTACCAGGGTTCAAACTCAGGATCTTGCGTTTACCATGCAGGTGCTTATGCTGCTGAGCTATCTCCCTGCCCCTCAAAGACCTTTTATGTCCTTTGGGATTTCTGTATTAGGAGTCTCTAAACCTTGGTTCCTCTTTGAGAAATAAGTAATGTTTTGAGGGACTAGTGGTCAACCTTTAGGGAGTTACCTGTGTTAGTATATGGTACTGTGTATGGATCTGCCAAAAATCTAGAAATGCCAGGCACTGCTGACCTCAGCCTTTCTTCTGAGACTCTGTCCTGCTGCCACGGCCACCTTCCCCATGGCACTGTGCCTGGCTGCAGCCCAGCTCACAGCTCCTTCGAGCTCAGTGCTCCTTGCCCACCTCAACTGAGCCCTGTTTCTTCTGCCATAGCACCTGGTAAAGCCCTGCAGACATCAGAAAAGAGGCTTAACTTGGTGGCAGCAAGTAACCCCTAAAAAGCCAAGTTGACAAAAGGGTTCCAGGTGGGAAACAAAGGCAGGTGCACAAGAGAGGGACTGCACCCTCCAGCAGGCAGCCCTGTAAGCAGGACCCTCTAGGTGGGACCCAGGTACCCAGGAGGCCTCCAGGCTGGGAACAACGGAAGGTATAGAGCAGTGCCCCCGCTGGAGAACCAGAGGCAGAGCCTTTTTGGGTGAGCCCAAAGCTAATCAGGAATATGCTGAAAACTAGTAAGTTCTATGTTCTTAGTTGCCTTAGATTCGAGGAGCAGTCTGGACATGTGGGTTCTTCCCATTTTCTAAATTGGTAAAAACAGGTTAGTAGGTCCTATGGGCCTACAGTGCCTGAGTGGCACCCTGTTCAGGGACCCAGTGGAGTGGGGCCCCATGGCCACCTGTACCTCCTCAGTCACACACCTTCCTCAGCTCTTAAAAATGTCATACTGAGGCCTGGAGAAGTGGAAGGCCTCAGATCCACGTTGACAACCTCAGTGTCGCCTGCCTGATTCACAACGTGATGAACTCAGGGATACAGGCAATGGGTATTGCCAACTGGAACAATGACGAGCGCTTGGTCCTTGGAGGCAGCCCTGCCTTGGGCTGGCTGGTCAGCAGCCACCACAGGCTGAAGTAGGAGGGTCACAAGTTTGAGCCCATCCCATGCAACTTCACAACCATGTCTCAAAATTTAAAGGGAAATGGCAGGCAATGTAGCACTAGTGTGAAAGCCTGCGGTTCCATCTCAACACGAAAAAACAAAAACCAAGACTACCTAGACCATGTGAGAATCTGGAGTCCCATGAATGAAGTTCAATACTCGGCAACTGAGCAAAAACAGGCAGAGGATGGCATTGGCAGCATCAAGCCAGGCTTCCCCGGTGCGGCACACTGGTACTTGGGACCCAGTGACTCTGCTGCATGCTGCCGGCAGGGTGCTGGTCTCCTGCTTGGTACTAAGCTTCCTCTGCTGAGCATGGGCTTCACCTGCAGCAGCTGCCACCCCTCCCTGCCACTTCCACTTTCCAGTGCCACACTCGGAACTCTGTGTCTTCTGCTTTCTCCTCCCTTTTTCCTGCAGTCCGTGCTGTCGCGCTCTCCATGTCACCTCCATGTAGCAGGGGCATTCCTCCCCCAGGGGTACTGACCTGAATATCTGCCGTGGCTGGTCAGGCATCCCCAGCTAGAAGCCTGACAGCCATTTCCAACCCGACACATCCCGCACAGATGCCCCATATCACTGACAGCAGCCCCATCTTTCCAGTGATGCAGGCCAAATTATGTGGCTGTTGATTCCTCTCATCCCCTCCACCAGTCCACTAGGAAGCCCCCCAGTCTGACCATTTTTCACCCTCATTACTTACCATCATCTGCCCAGTAAATATCTGTTGAGTAACTATATATGGACAGGAGTTTGGTATAAATGCACTGCAGTCAGCTGGGGAAAGATGGTGGGCTATACCATTGGATCTCTACTTCTTAGACCAAAGTAAATTACAGAATAAAGCACTCAAGCCTCCTTTCTTGCCCAAGGTCAGTGTTGCAGAGCCATCTCTGGGTCCCCGAGATTTCTCCTGAGAAGGCTCTTAACAGTGCCACTCGTGCTCTAGGAAGAGAGCATACTGAGAAAATCAAAGCTCATACAATTAGAACTTCCCTGTCACTTCATTTGCAACGAGGTTCAAATGAACCCTGTTTCAGCCCTGACCCTGTTCCCTGCCTGCCCTAAAGCCCAAAGATCTGAGCAACCTGGGGCCTCGCTGCATCACATGTGGGCTCCGCGAGCCTCAACAAATCCTGCTCTGGACCTGAAGACCGCAGGAGCCCTTTCTATACACAGTGCAAAGCTAAGAAACCACAACAGAGACTGATGAAAGTGGCCACACAAAAAAACATGGCAAATTGGGGAAGAAATAACACAGGACAAAGAGCTAATTTTCTACCTTCTATGCCTCATCTCCAAATCAGTTAAGAAGGAGGCTGCCGACATGTGACTTATGGGCAAGGGGCACAAAGCCTACATCATAAAAGTAATAGGAGAAATACAGCTTTCCAAGGACCCTAAGCAACGTATGCCAGGCATGAAGGCGCACACAAGTGACCCCAGCAATCAGGAGGCTGAGGCAGGAGGACCCTAAATTTGATTCCCACCTGGGCAACTAAGAGACCCTGCCTCTAAAAAGGTTTAACACAGCATGTGAGTAATGCAAGCTGTTTTTTCATATGTTAGAAAAGACTAATACTACACACTGATGTGAAGTGCTAAAGACAGTCACAGGGAGGAGGGACCACTGGCTCCTTTTTGGAGGGCAAGTTGTCAGATACCAAAATTTAAAATGTATCCAGAAAGTAATAACAGAATTACTATGGGATCCAACAAGAGCGAAAGTGGAACTCCAAAAGCGCTGTGGACATCCATATTGATGGCAGTTTTAGTCACAGAGGCTGAGAGGTAAGACATCCTGGCCTCTTGGCGGCCGACTGGGTAACAAAAAGGTCACAGGTATCACGAGGTACCATTCAGACCTGAACTGAGAGGCTGTTCTGACAGCCCTAGAGGGTAGGCCTGCTTCCAGAAGGTTCCTTCCTGCTGTGCCTCCACCAGCAAACTAGAACAGGAAACAGAATGTTACGCCTGCAGGGGAGGCGGGGCAATGAGAGCCCGCGCCTGAGGGACTCAACTGAAGAAGTCTGCACATGGGTGGCGATGTTATACAACAATGTGATTCGATTTAATGCGCTGACTTCTACACTAGAAACGGTTGTGTTATATATAAAATAAAGTCTCTGAAAATTACATGTTCTTACACTCTAAAAGACACCTCCACACTTCAGAATCCCCCTCCCCATTTCAGATCCAGGGGCCCCATCGTAAGGAGAAAATCTTGGCATTTTCCTTACATATTTGCGCGCACACAGTGCACCCAGGGTCATTGTCGCAGTGTTTCAGTGACCAGCTGGAGCTGAGGCTGAGCTTCATTGGTAAGAGACTGGAGAGCGAGGGGAAATGCACTCGTTTATGCCCTTGGTCAGGCGCTGACAGGGAGAGGAGAAAGATGAAAGAAGAAATGTGTGCATGCACCAGCTCCCATAGGAATGTAATCATGTGCTGCAGATGCTTAGAAATAATATTTAAAAAGGATCTCACTTACATTAACTCAGTGACGGCAAACCTAGAAATGAGCACCCAAACTGCAACTCAAAACCCGTTTATTCATCACAAAGCACCAACACTGCAAATAAACCTGAATAAGGAGGTTTTGGTTTAGAAAAAACAACTCCTACATTAAGACTTTTTTTGCCTTAGAAACAGCACACGTGCGCCATAGATTTGCTACCACTGCACCCACTCATTAATATAGTTACAGCTTACAAGGAGAGGTAAAGTCACCTGCCCAGGGTCATGCTGATGTCATTTGGCACCTGAGCAGGGAGAGCCAATGGAAAGCCATTGTTCTCAGGTTGCAAGACACACCGCTTAGGCCGCTTAGGCCATGGAGCAAATTCTATGCATGTTTGTTCATTTTGAGATTCTGCTGCCTGGAAAACTCACAATGTGAACCTGTGTATAAACTATTGTCCCTGTGACCCCCAGTTCTGTACCCAAGGATTAGACCACCCACAGGTGGAAAATATTGGGAAAAAAAGTCTGCATCTGCCCTGAACATATACTTGTCCACTAGTCTGTTTTCCCGAAATGGTACAGCACCCATTTGCACCGCATTTACACGCTGGAGGCATTGAGAAACCCGGAGATGACTGAAGGGATACAGGAGTGCAAGGAGTGCAAGCATCCTCATGTCTGTGGAGTCCTTTCAGATGCTGCGGGAGACTGTACCATGCTGCTGTGGATGGAGGGTGTCGGGGAGGGGTGCTCATGTCTTTACTAGAGTAGAAACCATGGAAGTGGTCTCTGTGGGCTCTTTACAGGGAGGAGTGGAGGGACTTGGTGGGGACAGGCAACTTTTTGTTTACATATTGTTTCTATTTGTTTGCATTTTTATGCAAAGAATGTAGTAATCATCAATACACAAAGGAAGATTCTTGTTTGTTCCACAGGGGGGTTGCTGTTAAACAATGCTGTGAGGACAGAGGCACCATCTGCAGTCTTGAAAGGAGACAGCTGTGCCTGAATTCCTGCACTTCAGTAGGCAAGTGGTTGGTGCTTTGATGGCTTTTTCCAGGACTTATGTTGCAGCATCAGACATAGCAGTTTATAGAAAAAGGTCACCTGCTTCTTATGGCTGGATCATGTGCCATGATGTGTGTGATGCAGACCTGGGCTGTTTGAGCACCTTCAGCTGGAGACGTCTGAGGGGTCTGACCCTACTCCAAAGTCCAGCGTCCTCTTCCAAACCCTGCACTTCTAGTAAACACCTACAAGGCAGCCTCTGCCTCTGAGTGAGCAGAAACATCTGCCCTTGGCTCTTCGACAGATTTGTTGAAACAGATAAAAACTTAAACCAGGAGTGGTGGCACATGTCTGTAATTCTAGTGATGGAGAGACTGAGACAGGAGGATCACTATGAGTCTGAACTGCATAGTGAGGCCCTGTACCAAATAAGATAAAGATAGATGGATGGATGGATGGATGGATGGATGGATGGATGGATGGATGAATGGATAGATAGATAGATAGATAGATGATAGATAGATAGATAGATAGATAGACAGACAGATATGAATGGATAGAGATAGGCAGACAAATTAAAAAAAAAACCCCTGCAAGTCGTTCCCCCTTAGCTGACTTTTCTTTACATCTCAGCACATAAGCACACACTTTCCACCTTCCTGGCAAAGCACATTCCTACTTCACCTCTTGGCTGCCCCTGTGATTCACATTTCCTCAAGCAGCTCTCACGCTCCACCGTCAGATCACTTGCTCCGCTTGTCAGGTCAAGAGTGTGGTATCGTCCCCGTGGGGCACGGCTGACCTTGCCTTCCAAAGCCTTCTGAGATCATCCTTGATGGACTTCTGGACTCAGGCATGCTCTGCCCAACCTTGGCAACAAGGGAGGCCACAGGGCAGAGAAGACCTTCTTGGAGTCTCGCCAGCACCCTGCAGGCAAGGACATCTCGTGGGCTGGCTGTGGGGAGCAGCGCACCCTGCAAGGCCTGGCAGAGGCAGGCACAGGTGCAGGAGCACAACGAGGGCTCCTATCTTGTTAAGATAGAAGCCTCAGGCTGCCTGTGGACAGACAAAGCCACAGAGAAGCTGTCTGGGAAGCTGGCTATAAAGCCCCATTGTGTCCCTGGCTATCACCTCCCAGGTGGGCAGCCTGCTAGCGAGGACTTGGGCAGGACAATCTCTCCAAGCAAGGGTCTCCAGGCTGCCCCAGCTTCTGCCTCACAGTGCTTTCTATCAGTAGGGGGATGTGCCCAGGTGGCAACAAGCTGGGCGGCGCAGGGCCATGTCTTCAGAGCGCTTGCCCTCGCACCTATCCCCTGTAAGTCTTTGGGGCTGAGAAGACAACTATAAACTTATCTCAGGTGACACTTGACGGTAACCAGGCATATTTTCTGTGAGTGTCTGGTCTGGAAGGAAGTTTGGTCAGAGGGTCTCTATATCTGCATTTCTATGTCGGTCCCCTTGTCCCACACAACATGCTGTTTCCTGACACTGCCATTAGCTGTCCTCTCTGGAGACTACTTGAGAACCAGAGAGTCTCCAACCTCTGGACCCATCCTCCAAGAGGGGCCAGCGGGGCCTCCACCAGGGTACCCGGATGCTCACTGGCAATCTCGGCAGGAGCTGTTGGCAGCTGCTGGTCCTGGGAATGTCTGTCATTTTATGGTAGCTTCCTTCTGCCCCACACTTTGCTGGTGGCCTCCCTTTTTTCACAGTTGAGTCACTGGACTGGAACAGAAATGCCTTATTAGCCGATCTGTCTCCCAGACAGCACCAGAGGGTGGGAAAAGATCCATAAAACTTTGCCCTTGAATAGTCCCAATGGCCTCCTCCCTTCCACCTTGTAAACTTCACAGCCCAGCCAGGGAGGGTCCAGGCCATTGTCCACAGGGGATAGTGACCTGAGGGGTGAGGAGTTCATGCTGCTCCGAGTCAGGCCTTTGAGAACTGCCCTGGGAGGTCCAGTCAGCCCTCTGATGCCTCCAGACCCCTCAGGTGGCAGATCTGACCCTCAGCTGAGGTGGCTCTAGGATGGAATCTTTGACATGGCTGGGGCCCACATGGGACTAAGATGTCCCAGCCTGTTGCACCCTGAGGAGCAAGAGTTCTAAGGGGCTCACCGAGGAAGGGGCACACCAAGGTCACCCCTCCTCCAGAGTGGCCCTGCTCATGGGGGAGCATGGGTACCCCAGATGCTGTGTGGAAGCCGCCCTGCCCACCCCGATTCCTGCCCATATACGGCCTGGCACACCCTCCTCACCGAAGCAGTTTCAGCAGCTCCATCTGTAGAAGGACGAGTGGCTGGGCTAAAAAAGGCGCTCCTGAGGAACTGGCCCTTGACTGCAAATCGCTCAGTGGTCACGGAAGGCAATGGTAGCAAGGGGCACAGCTGCAGGGACAGTGGTGTCTCCATGGGCCGCTCACCTGGCTTGGCCTTTTAAGATGTCGAGGCACAACCAAGGCCAAGAGAGAAACCTGCGGGCCTTCAGAACATCTGGGACTGGCCTCTCAGAGTTTGGGGACACTGTGGGGGCCATCCTGTGACCTCTATTCAGGGAAAGCCAGGGTTACCTTGCTGGGAGGTGGAACTGATTCAGTGTTTTCACTGAAAATGTCAAATAAAAGGAAATGCTTTAAAATCCCTTCACTTTCCACCTAGGGTCCACCTAAGGTTCATGGGTCCACCTAAGGTAGAAGCGGAGACATCATCTCTGTGTTTCAATCCCAGACTTCACCGTGTCTTTCCTGCCTGGTGCCCAGCACTTTTCCCCTACTCCTGGCTGCTGACTGAAGCCCCACAGCCAGCCAGGGTGGCCGGTGCTGCATGGGTGGGGCAGGCCTGGCCTGGGAGTGGGTTGAGGGACAGCACCAGAGCCGCCGTTGCCTCACTCTCTGCAAAAAACCTGGCCACATGTTGGCGCTGCCTGGTTCCCTGCATGCCCAAAGTAGCAGCAGACATGGGCTTCAAGGTGCAGGGGCCTCTGGAGGAGATGGCCTGTGTTGCTGGGCCAACTTATAGCTCTTCAGGGAGGAGGAGCACTTCCATTTCCTGTGGCCCCTGTGTGCAGGGAAGGACAGAACAGCTGCCCTTTGTCCTCTGGGAGGCCAGTGCTTGGCAATTACCAGGAACACACTCAGAGGACAAGACAGTCCCTTCTCTCTTCTAATAAACCTGGCAAACCCAGTGAGTTAGAAAAACAATTGTTCTGGGCCTGAGGCTGGTGGGCTGAGGGTGCTGGGCCAGCAAGGGAGGTACTGGTGTCGACCCAAGCTCCCGCACACCTCATCCAGCCTCTGGATGGCCACCTGCTCCCCTTGGCCCATGAAGCTGGATGATAAACAACTGTCCCTTCACCCAGCATCTAACAGACTTCTTCCCCTTGGCACAGGGGATTGGGAATGGCCCACCACTACTTACATGTGGCTTCAGAGCCATCGCTGACAGGCAGAGGAACACAGGTGTTTCTTCTGACCAGATCAGGAGTTGATGGTGTTTCCACATTCTGCTCTCCTGGATCCTTCTCTGAAAGTCTCATCTTCTTGGTAGAATTTTGCTCCTTCATAAGGGTTTCTAATAGTCTGCTTGGGCATGGGGCAGTATCTTTTGTCTGCTCTCCTGAGGCCTAGGTGCCAGGAAGAGAAGCCTGTTGATCAGGCAGGCACAAGTGCAAAGGGCAGACTGGTAAAGTAAGGCCAGGAAGGGCACAGAAATGGTGCTGCTAAGGTGAGTGCGGCCCGGTCTGTAATGCTACTTGCTTAGGAGGCTGAGGCAGAAGCACTGCAAGTCCAAGGACAACCTCGTAGCTCAGAAAGACTCTGTCTTAAAATCAAGCTCGGGATGTCCTCAGTGTAAAGGTGCTGGGTTCAATCATCAGTAACGCACGCATGTGCACACACATGAAAATGTGCCTAACTCCCAAGAAGACAGCTCTGTCCCTTCCATAGTGACATTATGTAGTAAGTTTCCAAAGCAGGCCTTACCTCTCTCAGTACAATTTTGTATCAGAACTGGGCTGGGAATAGAGCACACCCATGCAGGCTTCCAAATGCATGTTCCCAGAAGTCCCAGATGCCCAGGCCTCCACTGTCCCTGAAAAGTACTGCAGTGCAGGGAATCAGTCACACAGATCCACGTCTGAATCCCACCTATGACTTGGCGGCTTGGGGACAGGACAATCTATACAGGCCTGACTCACAGCAAGGAGTTGCGTCCCTGGCACATCTACTGCCTTTTCCCAAATAGCTTTGTCAGGATAGTGTCCCCCACCCAAATTCCTGCCTGGACTCTGGTACTCCTAAGATGTTACATGACAAAGTGACCCACAACACCCTGACTAAAGTCCCTTCCAGCAGTCACACACCCTGCTTCATCTCTTACATATGCCATACCTGTGAAATCAGACAAACCACTTAAAAGTGGAGAGTTGATCTTATTTACATGAGCCCCCTACAGGTGTGCTTTTACACTTGAGTACAGAACACTGTGGCAGGCCCCAACCTTTGCTCTCACATCCTCGAAGATGCTGGCAGGCAGGGCAGGGTGGGCGGGGCCAGCAAACCCTCCCCATCTGCCAACCAGACCACTGCCTAGCCTGGGGCCCAGCCACACTACCTGCTGCCTGCTCTGCAGGGTCAACGGGCACAGCCGAGTCCTATGTCGGGCCAGGGGCCAGCTCCACGTGTGTGTTCTCAGCCAAAGCTGTGACACAGAGTCTGGTTCTGACTGATCACAGCCTTGGCCCAGAGCCCAAGCAATCACAGCAAGCATCCACCCTGGTGAGTTCACGGGAAGCAGGGGCAGCGTTCTCCACAACCTTGCACCTTTCAGCAGCTCAGCTTTAGTTCAGTGATTTCAGATGCAGACAAAGCACTGCTTTCACTTGTTTGGAAAACAAGACCAGCTGGCCGTGGTGGCACATGCCTGTAATCCCAGTACTTGGGAGGCTGAGGCAGGAGGATTGGTGCAAGTTCGAGACCAGCCTGGCTACAGAAGTGAGCTTAAGGCCAGCCTGAACTGTAGAGTGAGACCCTGTCTCAAAGAATCAAAAAGACAAAAAAAAAAAGAAAAAGAAAAGTAGACCAAAAGCAACCCCCTGGTGCATCACCACTCCCTCCTCCTCCCCCTACTCCCTAGAGAAGCCCCTCTAGGATAGCAGCCCTCTTGGCTTCAAAGAAAGGCCAACATATTTAGGAGAACCAGGGAGTTACAATAGCCAGTCATTTATTCAAGTCTACAGAAAGTAGTGCTTTTATATAGATTCAGACCCAACAAGTTTTGAGTCTACAAATATGGCCTATAAAAGATAAATGCAAAGCACATGTAAAGAGCAAATCCAAGAAATCTTCTTGTAAAGTGACAGTCACTGGTATAACCAAGTACGGGCTCTGAAGATCAGGGCCCCCCTGCCAGGCCCTCAACACCTTGCCAGGCTCACTGCACCTACAGCAGGCTGAGTGTGCAAGGCCCATGCAAGGCAGGACAGGAAAGTTCTTCTAACCTGGCTCGCCCTGGTCATGTGACCCCACGCTAAGGTCTCCTCGCACAGTAAGGCAACCTCTCTGGACAGCACAACAAGTTGTTTCCAGCTTTTTTTTTTTTTAAACATCATACACTTCCGGAAAAGAAAAGAGACACCCGCAGACTTCCATGCTACCTAAAACACCACACTTTATAGAGGCAGGAAGGCTGGGCGGGCAGGCTGGTAAATTAGCAACCACCTTAAAAATACCACGACTCGTGTAAGAAAGAGGCACTCAAATATAGAGAATACTTTCTCTTTACCCATGCTCTTTATTTTTAAATTGTATCAAATTCAGAAACAAACGACATAAAAAACAAAATCCATTACACTTTTATTAATACATTTCAGATGTTTATCCTGCACTTTTATAAAAAGGCACAAAAATTTTGGAAAAATCCATATATTAGACACATTAATTAAAATAACTCTGTAAAAACATTTAGAATTCATCCAGAGGCACACATCAGATAGTGTTCACAACCAGCACTAGAAACTGCACGGTTTTCTAGAATCACAGGGCTCTGAGTGCCCAGCCATAGGCCCAGGGACCGGTGCAGGCATTGGGTGTTTCTGGTGAACCTCACGTATTGTCCGTGCTCTCTGTATGCAAGGCGGCCTTACACATCATGAGCCCCAATGCAGACTGTATCCTGAGGGTGGGGGACAAAGACAGCTGGCAGCGGCTGTGTGGGAGACAGTTTATGAGGCTTGGTCTTTTATACAAGCCTGACTGAGCCCAGCCTCTGGGAAGAGGACCCCCAACAAGTGAACACTGCTGTTGCTGATGGCTTTAGCAGCCACATAATCCTTCCTTTGATGTCCAGGGTCAATGTGATCCTGGCCCACCAGGGCTAGGAGGAGATGTATGAAAGAGAATCTCACTGTGATCTTCCCTGCAAAGGAAACAGCAATAAAATTTATTACCCGGTCACTGTGGAGGAATTCTTATAAACTAGTACCTTTGTGGGCCTCTCCTCTCCACTCTGGGGAGAGGACTTTCATCAGAGGACAAGGATGAGCCCAGGCCACATCTCAAAACCCCCAGGGGTTTACAGATCAGCACTGCCGCGGATCCCCACAGGCTGTGACAGAGGCTTCATTTACAAGGCAGGGAGAGAGAGACCCCTTTTAGCCCTCACTGCTCCAGCCGCTTTCAGAAGCTAAAACCCCCACAAGGAGAGGCAGCCCTGCCTCCACCACACATGGACCAAGCACCAACGCAGCTATAGTGCGCCTGTACTCTGCTCCCTTGAAAAGTGGGAGCACAGTCCCTTCATGTTGTTCATTTTACAAATCTACAGATCCCCACATCACATAAGCACATACAGATGGACACTGGCGCAGGTCTGCTGCTTCCTCCAGGACAGTCGGCCGGCCTCAGCCACGGCCGTGCAGACAGGAGGCTTTGCTCAAGGGCTCGACTCCTGTTCCTGCTGAACTGAGCCAGTGTGTACAACGAGAACTGATATCAGCTCAGTAGGCACCGGAGGGCGGGTCCAACGACAGCCGGAGAAGCAGTGCCTCAGCTGGGGCTCAGTGTGGTCCCACCAGCGACTGAGGGGGACGTGAGACCTGGGCTGTAAATACAAGAGACAGTTCACGGGGCCCGAGAAGTGACACAGAACCCACCCACAAGCAATCAGCTATCATATGGCTTCACTCAGTTTCTTGGATGTGCTTGGCTTTAATTTTGAATAATTTTTGCAATGTCCAGTATATTCAACCTTCCAGACAGATGTCTGGCTCGTGGGTTTGTTCCGAAGATGCGCTGAGGGGAACCAGTGCCCAGCGCACACTTCTCATAGGATGCGGTATGTCCTAGGCGGGCTGGCCTCCTCTGCCAGAGCTGTGCCCGCATGGCACCAGCCGCTCCGCAGGACCACCTGTCAGCAGTGGCCTCTGCCCAGCAGCTCCAACTTAAATGTCCCCATCTCACCTTCTCCCCAGGTGCAGAACTTAGCCACTGTGAACAAAGCGGAAACCAATCACTGTTCACCAATCAGCTAAGCTCTGCACCTTGCTAGAGAGGTCATCGCAGGGCATAGTTAAAGGGTTGCCGAGCATCTTCCGTGGTCCTTGGCTTCTGTTTCCAAAGAGCTACAAGACACAGCTGTTCTCCAAACTGCAGAGAGAGGGGAACTGTGGTTTCGGTTTCAAGAGGAGCAGCCAAGGTCGTGGTTGCGTGGTAATCCCTGGCAATGTGATTTTAATCTTAAGTCACAAATCAGCATGCCAGGAACCCAAGCAGCCAGAGCACTCAGGAGCAGCACCACGCCCTGCACGCCCACCGCCTCCATGCTGGCCACGTGAGCATCACTTAGCATTTTCGGATCCAAAGCACTTGGAGATTAGCCTAGAAACAACAGTGCAGCTCTACATCAGGACATGGAAAGTGCTGATTGGCCACGTGAGGTAACTTCCAAAAGGGCGGTCCGTGCTCCCACGGCCCTGCCTTTGAGCTCTCAGGGACACATGCGCCTCTCGCCACATGGATTCTACTAGGTCTGGGATCGCTCTGGGGCCAGTTCAGGTGGGGAAAGTTTCCATGCTGGAGGGGGCTCAGGCGCAGTCCTTGTCTCTGTTCCCTACAAGTGTGTGTGTGTGTGTGGGGGGGGGGGGGGGCTGTGACCCTGCCTTCAGTTGAAATGGCAGGGACAGGAATAAAACTTCAGGGGAAGGGGAGGAAATGGCAGGCTTTCCTGGCAGGTAACTGGGACAACCATTTTGTCTGCTCAGGGACAAAAAAATAAATAAAATCACGAGATCACATGAGCCTCCATGGTGCAGCAGTGTGGGACCATGGAACGACCAGAGGAGCAGGGCTCCTTATCGCAATTTTCATACACCAGGTAACATGAACCCTCCATGAAATTAAAAATCACAAGAGAAGCATGACTTATGCGATTACCACAGGCAGTGGGTGACCAGTGAGGAGAGCTGTTTCTGAGTTTGAATCGCTACTTCTGGGAGGGTGGGGTGCACCAGTCACCCCGTGTTCCCCAATGCCCTTTCCTCGTGCAAATGCAGTCACAGGCTCCTCTGAAGAGCACCCTGGATCACAGAGAAGCTTGGTGTCCTTCATAAAGTCCTTGTGGACAAATAAGACCCTTAAAGTAGACAGAAATGGACTCTGTAACAGCGAAACCCCAGAGCAGCACTACATATCCAACAAGGGCAAACACTGAATACTAAACAGTCATTATAGTTACAAAGTATGCAACAACATGAAACATGCTTGAAATCTAACACTAACTTTTTAAAAAAAAGAATATAAAACTAGACATTACATCATGTAAAACCTTGAAAAAATAACTGAGAAGACACAGACATAAGGATTATTAAAGGAAAGAAACAATAATCTCACAGTATAATTTAACATTTTATGTACCACTGCTAAATTTCAAACTTTAATAGTACAGAACTTACATTTAAAAACCATCTGCTCAGAAATCAATCTGACAGGTTCATCTGAAATATTATAACAAACAGAGGATGCACCATGGTATTCCAGGACTCTCCAACATTCGGCAAGAAAGAAAATTCTTCTCCAACAAAGAGAGAAGACAGACCTGCATCAGGCACAGGCTGTCAGCAAGTGGGCACATCACGCATACTGGCTGAGCCAGGGGCAGATGCCCCTAGGTGCCCCAAGATTACACACAGCTAGGGAGAGAGTCCCACACTTATCCTGACCTTGAAGACTGCAGGTGGAACTTCTGCTAGGATTTCCATTCCATCTCCACACCAACACAAGGTCCCCACAAATTTCCCTCTAACAAGTTACCAAACCCCAGGTGACCAAAAATGGTGCCAGAGAACGGCTGCCCCTGCTGTACCACGAATGCCTGGTCCCGGCCCCCATCTGCCTGCTCGTCCCGGTGCCTGTACAGCGCTGCAGGGAGCAGGGACTGAAACTGCAGTGGCCTTGGGCCGCCACCGCTTCTTCCTGGCTCATCTCCTAAGAGGGTATCTCATGAGAACTGCATGCAGAGAATGGAAAGAGAGAGAATCACCTCTTTAAAACAGCATCTCAGCCACCACCTGAGCTGAGGACTTGTCCATCTGGCCCCTGACCAGCGCGAAGCACCTGCGGGCAAGCTGCTGCTGCCTGGCATCTTCGCCCACCATCAGCTCCCCGTAGAGGTACACACCCAGTGCCTGTGGGTGCAAAGGAAGGAAGGACAGCATTAGGGAAGGGACTCTATCTCACACATGCCCATGCGGACACAGTCTGTTCTTGCTCCCCGCGAACCCGCTACTCTAGGAAGCACAAAGAACCAAGGAAAGACATCTGGGATCTGCAGCTCCAATATCTGTTTCTTCCATGTTCTTGTGAAAATTCCATGGAGTCCTGAGCTATCGAGTCTGTCAACGGATTCTAGCCATGTCTCTGGTATCAGAGGGACGCCTATGTCAGGAATGTCAGGACAGGGCCAGCGTCCCGACACTGCACAGTACAGAGAGCCAGGTGCCTACTGTAGGGATTTGGGGATCCTTCCTGGGAAAGTGTGTGCTAGGACCGCTTGATCCCCCCCCCCCACCCTAAGTAGCCTGTCATCCACTGGGATGACAAGGATCACATCGCATGGCAGGGATCACAGGATGCCTGTCCCTTTGCCCACCCTGGCCACTTTCCTGCCACAGCCTTAACTGCAGCAGACACTGGCTTCTCTGTTTTGAGAATGATGTTGCAAAGACTCACATCTGGACTTTTCTTACATTTTAAAGGCAGCCAATCATGTTCTGTGAGACTAAAGGACCCCTTTGGCTCTGCCTGCTTTGTTGTTCCGGGCTGAGTTACTCCAAAGGTCACGTTCTGTTGGAGCAAATTAAAAGAAGGGATTCAAAGGCAGCGCTAGATAAAAACTCAGCAGTCAGAGATTCCAAAGTGTGTCCTGACAAAGCTCAGACGTAGTGATCCTTGCTGCAAAGAGCACGGCTCTAAGTGTGCTCAGTGATCTCCGGTCTCCTAAACAGACCTGAAGCTGCTCTCGAGCTTGGTTCTTCTGTGGTCCCATCTGCCTCTCTAAATGCCTCCTGCTTCACTGTGCAAATGTGACATTTCTGCTGCTGCAAAGTCATGTGCTTTTCTGTGTGGGAATAACTAGCCCTTGCTCACTGGCTGTCCCTTGTCCCGAGACCCTGTCAAAGGTCCTTTTGTTTGTCCCACCCTCTCCCTCCACCTCCACAGCACAGCTCCATTCTGGCATCCCACAGCCTTGGCAGGCAGCTCCTTCAGAAGCACAAGCTGGCAGGGAGCTGTGCAGGGGTAATGGGATGCTGTGTGTTCACAGAAGGTTCCCCGAGCAGTGACGTCACTGCTGCATCCAGGGGATGTCACAATGGTCAACAAGCATAGTGCCAAATACCCCTAACACACACACTGCCAGTGGGCTCCAGGTCAGGTGACCACTTCCTAAGAGGAAGTTCTTGCAGGAAGGGGATGGAGCTCAGGGCTTGGCAGATACCAGCCTGGGCTTTCCACACCAGCCTGCATGCGAGCTTATGGCAGGGCTCAGAGTATGAGACCAAGAGCCTCTGGAGAGCTCCCTAGGTGACTCAGTGGGCCACACGCAGAGAGCCCATAGGTGCATCTGCAGTTCACCACTGTGCAGGGCCACAGGGTGGAAATATCAGCTCCAAAGAGCAACAGCACCAGAGATGCTCCCCAGCCCTTCAAACTCTGGAAAGGGCATAGATGTTCTCAGAGAGATGCCAAGAACCTGGGTCTCTCTCTGTGAAGGACTCCAACAGGGACAGGCAGGGGCCAGTGCTTCAAGAGTCCTCACCTGGTCCTCCCGCAGGAATCGCTCCACATGTCTGTATGCACTCGTGTACTTGTGTTTGATGATGAGCTCACACCACCGATGGCGAACCTTGGGGAGAAGAGAGAGCGAGGTGAGAACAGTTCAGCGGGTCCCACAGCTGCAGCTGGTGAGCTTAACGAGAAAGAGCCTTTGGCACTCCACACGACCACTCTCCAGGGTGTACCAGCCCTGCTGACATGTGTAGTTGTGCGCTGTAGTTTAGGTTCTTTTTCAAAGAGAAGATCCAAGTACCTAAAGAGGAGGACTCATAGTTAATTTTATTGGGGAAAAGATCCATTTCAGCTGGGCTCTTCAACAGCTTAGAAACCACTTTGCAAGCAAGACTAGACTGGGAAATAAGGGCCATATCTGTAGCTTGGCTCCTGGTACCCACAGGGTACTGTCCTCAGAGGAGCCTGTCCCAACTCTGACCACTTCATTTCTGGCAACAGTGGCTGCTCCAAGGCTGACCATAACAATAACAGCAGTAAGGGTTAGACGTTGTTCTCTGATCTCAGAAGGAGCCTAAGAGCCCGTTCTTACAGCTTGGGCAGGAAGCTGGAGCAGGATGCTGAGACAGCTCGCGCAGCAGGGCGCCCTCGAGCACAACATTCCAGAAGCACACAAGCGAGAAGTACATGTCATTCTTTCAAAAGATATAGTTCCTCTGGAGGACAACACAGGAGATTTCAGGTTGGACAAATTAGCAAGAACTCATCTCAACAAAAAATCCTCTTGCCACGGGGTCAGGGGCTGTGGCCTTGTTGCCCTCCACCTCTGAGACTGGGGGATACAGTGAAGAATCAAGTATGAATAAAGTACAGTGAAGTATGAATAAAGTCCTGAGTTTAATTCTTGGTCCAGAGAGACAGAGAATGAATGAATGAATGAATGAATGAATGAATGAATGAATGAATGAATGAGGTAGGCAGAGACGGGCAAAGTTTACTGGCCAAGTGCAGTAGCACCTACCTATAATTCCAACATTCGGGAGGCTGAGGCAGTAGAATCACAAATTTGAATCTAACCTGAGCTATACAGTCCTCTCAAAAATTCTACTCTTTACTAAGACATACCTGCTTGAATCTGCCAAGAACCTGCCCCTTTCTCCAAATCTAGACACTGTAGATGAGTTTGATTCCAGCCAGTGTCCTCTGGAGGCAGAGTCACCAGAGTCAAAGACATCCCCTACAAGCAGGGCTGGGGCATCTCTCTGTGCTGCAAGCTTGTTCTTCACTAAGAAATTCTGTAGGACTCTTTCAGCCTCCATGTGTGCTGGTTCCTACTGGGCAGAGGCCTCTCAGTCCCACCAGCCAGCAGCCTGTCACCCTGCTCCATTCCTGCTTCAAGATTGGCCACACACAGGGGGGAGAGGCATATTTTTAAAAAGCCTTTCACATCCCTATGTTTGAAAGAGGGAGATGCTTTTTAGTGATCCATTTGCAGCCAAAAAAAAAAAAAAAAAAAAAAAAGCAATTTCAGCATTTTGGCTAAGGCCCCTGCAAATTATATCACTGTCTACCTACCTGGTTGGACTTTTCCTCCAACTAAGATTCACAGGTAAACAGCTGAATGAACAAATGAATGACTGAAACAATCTTTGCAAAGAAAGCTTCCACTAGGCCACAGGCTGCCCTCCATTGCAGGCAGCAGGCCAGGAGTCTGGGAAAGATGGTGCCCAGGTTGTGGGCTGGCACAGCCCAGAAGAAGTCTCAGAGGTGGAGGGCAACAAGCCCATAGCCCCTGACCCCATGGCAAGAGGAAAGCTGGCTCCAGAGATGAAATCTTTCCATTCTCAACCAAACGCTCAACAACAGACCATAAAAGGGAAGGAGGAGCTCACCGACTAACCCGAGCAGAGAGAAGCGAACAGAGTTGCCTGCTGCAGGATGCTGCCGGAGCAATGACCCCAAGCCAGAGCACTGCTCGAGAAGCTGAGTGTGGGCAGGAGAAACCCTGCGCCCACTCGCTCACTACCTCCATCCGCCTCCCTGCCTGCGCTCAGCGTGGGCCTCCTGCTCCACACAGCTGCTCCAGCTAGTAAGTTCTGTAGTAACCAGAGCCACCTGCACCTGCAGAGACAGGGAAGGCAGTGAGCACCTGGACTGCCGCCACGCCGGCTCAGGGCAGTGTCTCCCCCATTGGTGCAGGGGAGAAGGTTGCCAGCTTCCAAGTGCCTGTGTGGCCTGCCCAAGGCCTGCCTGTCCCTCCGAAGCCTGCCAGAGGAGAACATAATGCTTTTTAGATTCTAAAAATGGAGGCCTTTGCCTGTTTTTCTTTCTTTTGTGCTTTCCTTCATCTTATTTACAAACACGGAAACAAAGCATAAACCTGGGTCTACTTCAGAGGATGACACAGCCTCAGGTGGGCAGGGGCAGCCAGGCCACGCCGGGATTGAGGCCCAGGAGATGCTGCATCACCATGAGGTCAGCATTTCCACTTCTGCCATCAGAGGCAGTGGACTGTCATGCCTAGTAAGAGAGTCAGTCTTCTGACCCCTGCAGGTGAACCTGGCATCCAGGAAGGATGGGCGACTTCCCCGCCTGCCTGCCTCCAAAGGCGGCCAGCAACAAGAGGCCTTTTCATTTGAGAGCACTGAACGCACTGCAGTGCTTCAGTGACAGGATATTTAAAAGACATCACAAAGATGATGCTGCGCGAGGCGGACAGCCCCCCAGACGGTTCCTGTTCATGCAAGGGCATTTACTCTGTGTTTCTCTGAGAAACAAAATCTTTATTTTCTTTCCCTGGTACCCTCAGGGTCCACATTTCATATGGCCACTTGGCACCACACAGGCCAGGGAAGAACCTCTGTCTCGGCCACTCCCGGCACTATTTCCAAAGCGGGCGCTGCTAAGCACTGCTCCTCCAGATCAGATTCAAGTGCCAAGAGGGCATCGCCCTGCTTGGACCTTTCTCTACCACAGTGGGGGAAGGGCAAGACCCACATGATGGGCAGCCGGAGCCACCCTGGCTCAGAAGCAGGTCTGTGAGAAGAAAGCCGCTGTCTTACATAGCAGTGCCCGCTCATCTGCTTCCTGACCAAAGGGGTACTGACTGCTATGTCCCCAGGCAGGCCTCAAACTCCAGGGCTCAAGTGATCATCCTGCCTCAGCCTCTGGAGTAGCTGAGATTATGGGCTGGCACCATGGTGCCGAGCATTTGCTGTTGCTTTAAATTAATTAATGGGGACAATGTTCACCTTGGGGTCAGGGCTGGGGATAAACCACAGTGGCACAGCGCCTGCCTGGCAAGCACGAGACTCTGAGTTTGATTCCTGGTATCTAAATAAATACAAATAAAGGGTCAGTCAGATTCAGAATAAACACAGGGACACTGCATACATCTGTGACAGTGCCTGGTACTGGTATTCCATAGTGGGCTTTTTGCTGTGAAAACCCCTGCATCATGCTGGGGACAGGTCATTCTCTATAGGAGTGTGAGCTTACTTTGTGGGGGGAGGCCTCTGTCCCCCCTTGAGCCATGCTACATGGACACAGAGGGTAAGCTAGCAGCTGCACCTACTCCATGGCTGGGAGGGAAACCAGGCTGGATGTGCAGATGACCTGAAGCTGCTCAGGGACAGACAGCTCCAGACACTGCTCCTGAGGGCACGTGCAGTTGTCCCATCACAAAGCACCCTCTTAGCACCCACTGCTTCCTCTCCCAGGCTGGGGAGGCGGGAGGTGCCCCAAGATCAGACCCTCTTCCGTGCCACAGGCCACATGCAGCAGGGGAGCCATGTGCTAACATGAGTCGAAGAGTCACGGCCCCTGCTCTGCCAGTGTGAAGTTGGGATTCTGGGTCACACACACACAGCAGCTGGGACAAAGCCCAGCTGCCAGCACAGACGGGACAGAAGCCCGACCGAACTAAGGCCAAGTGATACACCAGTGACACCAACTCCAAAGTCAACTTCCAGTTCTCCCCTCTTCACATGACCATTCTCTTCTAGATTAGTGTGTGAAATATTGCTCCCCATCCCTGTCGCTACTGTGGGGGCGGCCACTGTCTTTGTTTCACTCATAACACAAACTGGCACAGCTCACACTTCTCTAAGCTCCAGTTAAACGGAATCCTCAACGCCGCACTCTGCCAGTGCAGGCAGTCCCCATCCTCCTGGTCACCACTGCACCTTGACTTGACTGCACCCTCCGGGTGGAACCCGTGCTTACAAAGGCGCAGACTAGACGAGGCCGCACTGCAAGGAGGTACAGTACAGGCGCGCTTGTGCCAGACTCAACTCTCAATGCGGAGCTTCTGGACCAAACTCCCTGTGGCCCACTTCGCCTCCCTGCCTCACGCTGGCTAGCGAGCCTCCTGAGCGCCCGCCCCAGTGCGAGGACCACACTGGCTCCTCAGCTGTCCCTGGAAGCAGGCTGTCTTTTCCAGTGGTACAGTGGCAGTGCAGTGGCCACTGTCACTACCACTGGCTCGAGGGGGGGCCTCTGCCACGGTCCTGGAAAGAACCTGCTGAGCAATGGCAGACAGGGAGCCCAGGAGAAGACGAGTCTTCGGGGCAGCCTTGATGCTCTTCTCTCAAGAGTGAGGCTGAACCTTCCACCATGTACGTAAAATACTTTGCATTAATTGTATATGCTTTTTCACATTTTTCCCTATTGACATTTTTTTCTAGTTAATTTTTTAGATGTTTTTGAATATAAGGAAATTAGTTTGAAATAATCTTAATTAAAATTCTCTATAGTAAAATCTTTTAGTTTATTCGCAGTAGCTGTCACTGAATTATTATTTTTTCTTCCTGACTTCTCAAGATTCTGTTCTTTTAGTTTTGCAGCTGCCTGGGTATATACAAATGGACAAACTGCACATTTTAATTATACATATTTTAACTGTACTTCAACTGTCAACAACATGCAAAATGTAATAACTTTAAACAGTGACCAAAATTCGTTGAGTCACTCCAAACTCATGCTAGGAATCGCCAGAAAGTCGAGCATAGCAATTGCCACCACGGTCAGGGCAGACAGAGACCAAAGGGCAGGAGAGAGAAGAGAGAGTGAGCATGGCAGGGGTGGCAGGCCGGGAAGAAAGGGAAAGAAAGTGGGAGAGGGGCGGGTGGGCGCGAGAAGTCAGCCAGCGCGGAGCTTTCTCTGGGGCATGGGAAGAGGCCCGCTTGGGCGCCGCTGCTCCTCACCACTGCACCCCAGGCCCACTGGGACCTTCCCGCTGCTGCCCAAGCTGCAAGTGCCAGGGTGGCAAGGGGTCAGAGCCAGGCCAAGGAGGACCAGGGTGCTCTGCCAAAAGAGAGCCAATCTGGTTCTGGATTCTCCCTCATGCCATCAGAACACCACGGACTCTTGCATAACAGACAAGTGCCCACCCTGGGATACTTTATATAGCAAAAATCATCTCTGAGATCTGTTTTCCCGAAGTTTTCCACTCAAGATGTGGGAGGCTGCCTTCCTCTGGTGCCGCTGGAAAGCGACTGAGAGGCCTGCAGGTGCTTGGAGGCTGCGCACACAAAGCTGCTGAGTGCTCAGGCAGCAGCACTCTATGGGAACCTCCGCTCCAGGGCGCTCTGGGCTGGATGCTAACACGAGGGCCTCGGGCTCTGGGCTGGGAAAGGTGAAGGGCAGGCAGATTCTCACATCGCATCCTCAAATAATCTGAGTCACCCCTGCAGGGGGCAGGAGCCACCAGCCAGGTAACTGCTACTGGGAGGGTGGCACAGGTCTGTGGAACTGGCTGGCAGACCTAAGCATGCCACCAGTCAGATGTAAAAAGGTTTCTGCAGGAAGCACCACACACTGGCTCTGGCTTTGAAATTGGCAACTTCTTCAGCCCAAGCACACTCGAGACAGCCAGCGACGGGACAGGAATGGCACTAGACAGAGTGGTGGCCAGTACTGGCATACACATGCTCAGCAGTGAGTGTTTCCACACATAGGTCTAAGTATCCAGTGAGTGCATACACTGTGACAAAAGGGCTGTTTCCCTCACTATCCGCAGAACTCTGGTTTTTCTGTTCTTTATTTTTAAAATGCTAACTACTGACCTACTAAATAGATTTTCTGGTACGCGGGCTGGGCCTGGCCCATAGGGTGAAAGCCCACCAGCTCCTGCTCCACACGACCTGCACTCTGGGCCGCTCCAGTGCTGAACACACAGGAAGAGCCCGTGGCCTCAGCACTGCTCCGGCTTCCTCTCTGCTGTGGTGTTCTATTACTTATGGACCTGTAAGGACTCAAGGAAATGTCTAGTAGCCAGTGAGGTGACAGGGAACGTCTGTGAGATAGCTGCTCCCACCATGAGGGTGGCTGTGACATGTCATCGGTATTGGGCTTTAAGCACACAAGGGAGGCTGGGAACCACCCTGCCCAGAAGCCTGGGCTGGGCTAAGGTTCCCAGCAGCAGGAAGGACAGACCAAGGTTCAGGAGGGTGGGAACTTTGCAAACCATCTACTGATCCAGCTCACTTAGCCTCCTCACATCAGCCCCACTGCATGATGGACTCTGTCTTCTTACCACCATAGGGCCCTTGGAGCCAACGATCCCACTCTGGAGGTCCCTAATGGAGGAAGCTGCCCTCCGACCTCCAGCAGCGGTGTGCAGTGCCACCCACGTCAAGGCTGTTTCTAGCCCTAAGCCACACTGGAGTCCAGATAGTCAAGACCCCCCCCCCCCCCCGCCACACCTCTGTAACAGCCTACACCAGGATAGGCTGCTCTCTGCTCCCTCATGCCTACTTAAAACAGAAAAGCTCCAAAGAACAACCCCACTCCCCACCTGACCTCTGTTCAACCCAAGACATTTTTATGTGCTGGAACCAGTGTCCTACCAAGCTCTGCAATGGGGTGGACAATGTTTTTTATAATGACGGCTCTTTAGGCCTAGAGAGAACAGAGGTGAAAGCAAGCTTCTGGATAAATGTTGCTTACAAAGACAACCAGTGGGCTACACCCATCTAGGTTGCATATCAGAATGTTGCCCAGGCTGGGCTTGAACTTGTGTTCCTCCTGCCTCAGCCTCCCAGAGTGTAGGGATAACAGGCCTAGGCCACCATGTGTACTTATCGTCTTAGACTAACTTGCCAAAGTGGTTTTTAAGCTTTCCTATAGTATAATTCTTGCAATAAAACTCTCACCAGGAAGCCCTGTGCATAAAGACAGATTAAAGATCAATTTAAATCTTGATGTCAATCTTCTGATGACACCAGGAGGAAAAGGTCTCAAGTGCATCCTGAGAGCCTTCAGCTTTGTAACAGGAAGGCTGTGGTAGTTTGGGGAGAGAGGCATCCGCTGAGACACTAGATGGCGATATGGTGGCCCCACCTCATGTAGGGTGCTCCAGAGGCATCACTGCTGTGTCCTCGCTCCTGCCTCAACTCACCGCGCACCTCTCTCTCTCTCTCTCTCTCTCTCTCTCTCTCTCTCTCTCTCTCATGGAAATGGCTCCTACAGTCTGATGGCACTCTGGCGTGGCCCTGTCACCCCTGCTGCTGGACACAACTCACACTGCTGCACAGGCTGGTGAGCAGCACAATGGTGCGTGGCGCATGCGCGCGTCTCAACATAGCCCCTGTGTAAACTCGGAATGCTCTTCAGCTACTTTGAAAATATAATGCACAGTTGGAAGCTATAAAATGCTTTGAAGAATGCCACCCGTCCTATTTATGACAGGAAGCATTCCCCTTTCTTTTCAGTCCTTTTGATTTTGAAATTTACTGCTGAAGGGGAAAAAATGTGTCCTGGGAACATGATCTGGGAAGCCCATTAAACCTCATTTAGGGTTCCATTTATATCTGTAAACAGAGGAGGCCTCATGGCTTTTGTAAGTTAGTAAGTCTATACTGCAATAAACAAACCTGCTTTCTCAATTTGTGTCCTTAAATTAGGTTTACTTCACTTTAAAGTGGGTTTACTGCTGCTAAGTGGGGCAGCCTCTGTGAGCGGCCACAGGCACATGCCATTTCCAGGCCTGCGCTATGTCAGGGGCATCTGTGACGATGGCCACATCTACCCGTGTGTCCCCCTGAAGAAAGAGCAGGGGACGGTCTGTCACCGGGCTGTCACACAGGACCAGGGCATCTCTGTGCTTATTTTATTGCTGCTGTTCTCTTCCGCTCTGCTCCCCACTCGCACAACCTCAACGTTGGTTTTTTAAAGAAAGAAGAAATTAGAAATTAGGCTGTTGCCTCCCTCCTTGCTACAAGGCCAGCGCAGTGCTTAAACCTGGGCACTGAGGGTGGAGAACAGGGAGGTTGCTCTCTCTCACTCCCATCTGAACTGAACCGGTGAGATCCAGAGCAGCAGCAGCTTGCAGAGCAGAACGGGCCACTCCCTCTGCGGAGACTCATCACTCCTGATGTGCGCATGCGGAGCACCGTGAGGTCCAGGGTGAGGACAAATGACAAAGCAAACATCAAAGCTTCGCTCCTGTGTGAGCTCAGGCAGCTCCTAACCTCTAACCTCTCTTTTCCTAGAGATAGACACTTACATAATTAAGACCATTAAAGGTGAGAGCCAGGCGTGGTGGCGCACACCTGTAATCCCAGCACTTGGGAGGCTGAGGCAGGAGGATCGGTGAAAGTTCGAGACCAGCCTGGGCTATAAAACTGAGCTCAAGGCCAGCTTGAACTGCATAGCAAGACCCTGTGTCAAAGACGACAAAAAACAAACAAACAAACAACAACCAAAAAAAAAAAAAAAAAGAGAGAGAGAGAAAAGAAACAAAGAAATCTATGAAATGCAATCATTTCTAACAATCCATTCTACAGTTAGTCTCCATAGTAATTTTTTAAAAGACTTTTATCATCAAGACTATTAAAGGCAAAAAATAAAGAACTCCAGAGCCCAGGTGCTGTCCATGCTGAAAGATGGCATGGTGTGTCCTTCCTGCCAGCCAAGTCTGTCTCCTGGATGGCCATACCCAATGTAATTCTGAAACCAGGAAATGCTGGGCCGAGGATATAGTTCAGTGGCACAGGTGCCTGCCTGATAAGCACAAGGTCCTGAGTTCAATTCCTAGAGGAAAGAAAAAAAGCCCTCCTCCTTTCTTTGTTTCAATATGTGTGGCCTTTGCCAAAAAGAGGCCATTTGCTATTGACATAAACACTGGTCATGATTACCTCTTCCAGAGGCAGACTTTACTGGAAGGGCCTCACTTGTCAGCAAGGGGGCACACTGCCCTGAGGTCAGTGGGCGGTCCACCCCATTACCTGGAACACCTCCTTCTCAGGTTAAATTACCTCTCCCCTGCTGTACCAGATAGGAGATCCCAGGAAAGTCAAAGTACTGTGTACTATGGATAAAGTCAAAGAACAGACACGCCCTTGCACCATGAGCTTACAGCTCAGAAAAAGTTAAGAGAAAAACCCAGCAAGATTCATGTGCTGGTGACGAATGCCAAGATGATAAAGAAGCGCCAACTGACTTAGGAAAGAACTGCTGTGGACAGAGTTCCGCAGAGGCTTGTCCATGACTCGGACAAGAATGGGAAGAATGAGAAACCTACCAGCACGTGAGATGTGACAGCACACGGTCAGACAGCTCCTGAGAAGGAGCCACCTAAGCTAAGCATAAGCAGCAGCACTAATGGGGACACCCCAAGCTCTAATCATACCATATGCTCTGCAAAATAATTCAGCCCTTCCTTCTCAGTGGTAACTTCTCTAAAGCCCTTTTTCATTGGAGTGAAGAAAATGCACTTTTAAAAACAAAACCCCATGCTGAAGACAGCAATTACTAAGGCTGAAGCGCAGAGGTGCAGCTTCATACTGCAGGAACATTTGATGTCTCCCTAGAGGCTGTAGTTCCCTAGGTTTGCTGGGACTGAACCAAGAAAGAAGGCATACAGAACGACTTCCACAGAAAGCCGACAGATGTGTGGAGGTGATAAAGAAGCACCAACAAATTTAGGAATGGAAAGAACTGCTGTGGACGGAGTTCCACAGAGGCTTGCCCACGACCCGCGCTCCTGAACTACAAAACCCGAACAGGTAGGCTAAGTGACAGTTTGCCTTCATAAATGAACAATTGTAAGCACTGTGGGGTGGCAGGGGGGCACTCTAAGACCTCAACTTAGGAGCTAAAAGTACGAAATCTTAGAAGATACAGGCATGAAATCCCATGGCAGCAGTTTCACACTTTTGACACTGAAAGTACAAGCAGCAAAAAAACAGATAAACTGGACTTCAGGACAGTCAAAATTTGTACTTCAAAGAACACCACCAAGAAAATAAAAAGAACATCCATACTATGAGAGAAAATTTCTGTGAATTATATTTGATAAAGGACTTTTACTCAGACTATAGAAAGTACTTTAGGGCCGGGTATCAACAGATTAAAGCACCTGAAATCAGGCACAGGGGCCGGGTTTGATCCCCGGGCCTGCTATGCCAGCCCTGCCCCAGGGACATGCTGAGCCGGCAACTGAGACTGGGCATGGTGGTGCCTGACTGTAATCCCAGCTCTTGGGAGGCTGTAAACAGGTGGATCACTATGAGTTCAATTTAGTAGTGAGATCCTGAACACCCTGTAGAGCGTTCCCTAAAATAAAAAAATAAAAAAAAAAAAAAGTGCTTTAACTCAAAAAAAGAAGCAATTTTCAAAAGAGCCAAAGGCTGCCTAGATATTTCTCCAAATAAAATATACAAGTGATCGACAAATAGAAGTAGTCAATATCATTAGTCAACAGGAAAAGGTACATGAAAACCAAGGGAGCTACCATTCTATGTACCTACCAAGATGCCTGAAGCAGACACAATAGTAAGGGTGGATGAGCATATAGAAAAATTGGGGGCTGGGGAGATAGCTCAGTGTTCCTGCCTGGCAAGCACAAAGTCCTGAGTTCGATCCCCGGTTCTAAAAAAAAAAAAAAAGAAAAAGAAAAGAAAAATTGGAACTCTCAATACCCTTGGTAAACATAACATGGCACAACCACACTGGAAACCATCTCAGCAGCTCCTCAAAATCATTAATCAGAGTTAACAGAGGGCTCAGCAATTCTACTCGAGCTATCTACTCAAAAAAACTGGAAATATACCTCTACATAAAAACTTGTACACAAATGTTAACACAGCATTATTCATAATAGCTAAGGAGTAGAAGAACTTGAATATCCATCAGGTGATAAATGGATGCACAGGTGTAGTTCACCCTGAACAATGAAAATATTGAAAATAAAAAGGAATGCGAAGGGACTGCAGGAGAGTTCAGTGGTAGGGACTCAAGCGTCAGCACACAAACAACAACAGCAAAGCACAGCAATGATGGATGTGTACCACAAACATGGACAACGTCTGGAAACACTATGCCGACTGGGAAGCGAGTCACATACTGTATGTGATTCTACTTAGTGAAATTCCAGATCAGGCAAATTCACAGAGACAGAACGTCAGTGCTTGTGGAACAGTGGTGGCCAGGGGAGGTAGGGACCACAGCTAGGGGTGCTGGGCCTCCTTCCAAGATGACAGAAATTTTCTACAACTGACCGTGGTAATTACTACACAACTCTAACTACACTAAAAGCCACTGAACTGTGCACTAAAAATGGGTGAATTACTGGTATGAGTATGTGAATCACATTTTGAAAAACGCTATTAAATATAATCACCATCACCTGTCCTTGGATGAGCCAAGGCTAAGCACTGCTCAGGGACAAGAGAAACCTCCTGGAGACCAAGGGCCAAAACAGGGGAAAGTCTCAGAGATGGGTGACTGACTGATGGCTAGCTGGTCCCCTGGCTTGGGGACTTCTTGTGCTCAGTCTGGGCATCTGCTTCCATCCATAGATGGGCAAGACCACGTGGTCAGCGGTTATGCCAAGAGTGATATGCACAATAAGTAGCCTACAAAAACATTTTGGTTTACCTCAAAGTTTAGCTGATGTCTTCATGTTTTTAAATTTCATACCCTGACACATAAACAAAACACTACCATTGGCAGCCCTTAGGCACCGCCCACACGCATGGACGGAGCTCACCTTCCATCCATAATGTGCAGGTCTCACAGCCTGAAGCCCCACATGCTGGGGATCCAAGGCTGCTTTGCAGAGGAAAGAGGGTGCCCAAGAAAGGCACTTTCCATCTGCATACTGTCTTGGTCACTTTCCCCTTCACCCGATGCCCACAAAGGAAAGGAGGAAAGATTCATCTGGTTCATGGTTTACAGAGTGAAAGCCCACAGTCAGCTGGCTCCCAGGCCAGGCAGCAAGGCAGAGGAGCAGAGTAAAGGAAAACTGCTCACCTCATGGTGGCCAGGAAGCAGAGAGAATCACAGAGGAGCCAGAGAGGGATGGGAGTAAATCTCCTCCAGGTCTCTAACCAGGACCTTCCTACCACCCAGTCAGCTACCCTGTCCCATATTCCAGCCACCTTCCAAACAGAGGCTCTGAGGGTCATTTCAGACCTAAATTATCAAAAACAAAGTTCCCCTTCCAAAAGTAAAAGAAAACAAAGTATCTAAATTTTAATTATCAAGAATTTTGGTGTGGATCAGAGAACAAAACTCTACTTCAAAAATATCTACCCTAATGAACCTAGAAGCACTAATAAAATCCCAGGCCTTGATTTTACTGGAGGCCGTTAGAAATAAAGTGACCTTGAGACATAGCTAGTTTCTTAAATACACTAGGCTACTTAGACCCTAGAAAATGTGTAACTCTTCTCATCTTCTTGAAGGAATCTTTCAGCAAGAGCAGATGATGGGGCCGGGGAGATAGCTCCGTGGCACAAGTGCCTGCCTGGCAAGTGCAAGGTTGTGAGTTTGAACCCCAGTCCCGTAAAAACAAAATGGAACAAACAAAAAAAAAGAGCAGATGATGCCCCTTAAATCTTCAGATTTCTGTAAAATTGGACCAGGTGCTAAACACAAAGGAAAAAGAAAGCAGTAAGGAACAAAAGGTGACTGATAACAGGCAAAGAAACTTTTCTAGCAAAGTCTGGCAGACTAGACTAGAAGCACATTTACTAAATTTTTTTTCATGTATTTAGTACAGGGTCTCACTACACAGATCAGACTCTAGTGATGCTCCTGTTTTCAGCCTCCCAAGTGCTGGGATTACAGGTGTGCACCACCGCACCAGTCTCAACTGCCAGCCCTGGAGGGGAGGCGAGCACCGCACACAGGGAATTGGAACCCTGGTCCCTGCATCTGCTTAAGCAGGCGCTTAAATCCACTGCGCTACCTGGCCAGCCCCTAAATTCTTTTTTTTAACGGATACATTTTTTACGTATTCACTTACTGGGTCCTTTTAAGGAAAAAAAAAGAAGCAGTCTGCACATAGTGTTGTGTGTCCATAATCCCAGCACTCAAAAAGCTGAGGCAGGAGGATCACTGTGAGCTCAAGCCTAGCCTGGGCTATATGGTGAGAGACATTGTCTCCAAAAGGGAGGGGGAGTGGCAGGGGAGGGGAAAATGGGAGATTAGAGGAAAAGAGGGGAGAGAGCGCCAGCCAGAACCAGAACCAGGTTTGTTCCTTGTGAACACCCTCATCCATTTAACACTTAACCACCCATAAGAATTCATAGTTAATAACACACAGTCCCTATCCTCAGGAATAACAATAATATTAACCTAAAAAGTGTAAGTCTTGTTGTCATATTAGAACAGCTTTCTAAGCATCTGCCTAGTGTATGCAAGTCCCAAGTTTGATCCCCAGTACTGAAAATAAACAAACAAAAAACCCTTTAACACAGCACAACAGCACAACAGGAGACACTATCCATTGCTGGCTTTCCATAGAAAACTTCCAGGGCCACATAATTAAGAGAAGAACATTCTTAAGATTCCTGGCTTATTTGAAAAGATGCAGTTTAAAGCAAATGTTCCAGTCTTTTCTTTCAATCCACATTGACCTTACCTTTAAAACTGTAAGAAAGGATTTACAATGCTCTGTGGACAGCACAGTGCTTCCTTTACCAGCACTGTCTTGACTTTGGAAACTGTGAAGCCACGCTGGTTGCGGGCTGTTCTGAAGTGCACCCCGGGCCTCTTGACCCGCAACCTGAGCTTGACCACACTGAGGGGCCAACAAGTGGGATGCTGTAACTGTGAAGGTATGGTGACAAATGGGCCGTGCTGTGTATCTGTGAGCTGTCAGGTGGAAGAGGCAAGTGTCAACTTGCCCTTGAGGAGCTCCCTGTGAGACAGGCCCCTTGGCCCTTCAAATTTTATCCCGGAAGAACACTTCACTAATTGCCACTCAACTTTCAGACCCTCCACAATGGTCTCCTTTTTATGTTCAGCATGAAAACCTGCCTCATGGGGTTCCGTTCCAAGATGGTGCCTTCTGACAATGCTGCTTGACGACCCAGTGAGCGGGCTGGCTGGGTAATGAGGCCCCCAGGGCAGCCTGCAGAGCAAGGGAGGAAAAGAAGCAGGCGCCAGCTGGAGGCCTCCGGGCACTGCACAGTTCCTGCTCAGAAGCCTAGGCGACCCAGGGCAGGCCCGCAAGCGCAAGGGCCCTGGTCCCAGTCCTCTGTGCTGCCCCGCAGCCAGGACTGCGAGGGGGGAGGCACAGCAGGGCCTGTGCCCGCACACCCCATGATCACAGGGCCCAACAGCAGCCAGCGCCATTGTTCCTGCCTCATTATGTTCCTTAGATTCCACATCAAGGAGCAAGAGAGCCTGGGCAAGCACACTGAATTTCAATAGTCAAGTACCCTAACATGCCTAGAGGACCCAAAGAAAGTACACCTGGCCTTTCCTCTAAACCACTCTGCAAGACAGTGAAACAAATGTCCTACGTGTGACCAGAATAGGAAAAGTCATCAGGAAGCAAAGGACAGTAGGGGAGTTGAGACCCTACTGAACATTTTCAATCTCCCTTTTAGTAAAGAGGGAGGATCTCTGTGCTCAAAGGCATGCGCAGAATCAGGACCCGCACTCAGCTCAGATCCCTCTGCACCCCTTGACACACTGCCAGTAGTCTGAGGATCATTGAGCACTCTGATTCACAGAAATAACGCTGACAGCTGAGATGAAATTCCCAAATGAGCCTCAGAGACGACAGACCCCACACTGCTAAAACCCAGCCTTCCTTCTCTAGCTCTCCAGTCACAACAAGGATTTAACATGTATGAAAGTACCCTCCCTGCCTCTGTAAACCCCAGCCTCTGTACACAGTGGGAGGCCAGAGCCATGGGGGAGGTTCGCCAGGTTCTCAGCTGCAGCTGCCAATGTGGTGCCAGGATGTGAGGCTGGTTTTTGCCCAGTCTCAGTCAACCTTGAAAGTGTCCTCAGAGAACTCAGATGGATGCTGGCGGAGCCTTATGGATACCTGGCAAAACAGGTTTGTCCTTTCTTACTGACCTATTCCCTCGGAGTCACCCACTACTACTACTACTCTAAGTTGGCAACACTTTTCTTTTTCTTCCAAGCAAAAGCCTATTTTCACTTCTTCCAAGGTGACGTGCTAGAGGCCTCAAAAGCGGGTAGAACAGGCTCAGGGCCACCTCCCAACACTATCATCTATCTTTCCAATCACCTTACTCTGTACTGTAGCCAATTGTCAACAGTCATTTCAAATGAGACTTTGAAAACTGCCCTTTGTGATTTCCTGTCTTAAAGCACTAGTTCTTAACCAAAGGATTTCTGCCAGGGACATCAGGCAGCACCTGGAGACACTCCTGAGTGTCACAATGGGGAGAAGGGAGAAGTGGCTACTGGCACTTCATGGACAGAAGTCAGGAATACTAAACATCCCATAATGCCAAGCACAGCCTCCTGCGAACAAGAAATTACCCAGTCTCAGCATAGATGTGCTCAGGTTGAAAACAGAGCAGATTTCTACCTCAGAAAAATCAAACCGCCACTGAACCAAGGGCCAGGTAGCCCATAACTGAATGCATAGAGGAACTCAACCAGATACCTGAGCAGCCCATAAGTAACAATGGTACCAGAGTTCACCTCCAGAAACTGAGCAGATTCTTTTTCCTCTAATCTCTCCTAGACTATGCAGATTAAAAGAGAAGACAACTAAAGAGAATATAAATGTTGTTTCAACTAAGTAATATAGCTTTAATATTTTGGATCAAATAAAAAACATGCATCTTACCTGAATAGGAATTATGCTAAACTGTACTCTTATGGGGTGTGGCTCAGGCATGGAGAGCTCACCTACCAAGCAAGAGGCCTGTGCTCAGTTCCTGGTGCTCCATCCCGTAACTGTGGGCACCCTTATTTTCCTAGCACATTTACTGACTTCTGTTGCCTTACATTGTTTACAGTCTCACGAAGACACTCAGGCTTTATTTTACTTTGAGGAAACCAAGGCTCAGGATCCTCTAAGCCTCCAGGCAGGAATCAGGGGAGTCAGTGAAAACCCCCAAGCCACTCTACCTGGCACTTTTTAAACTTTGGGCTACGATCCATTAGCAGATTTTATATCAACGTACTACACCATAATGCATGGTTTTTAAAAGAAAATGAAGAAAGAACAGAAAATAGTTGTGTGAAGTTTTTCTATTTGGGTATGATAAAAAAATCAAACCCCAAAACCCACCAGTATAATCACACTCCTGGCTTCTTGATGAGTAAAACAGAGTCATGGAAAAGGTGACTTGGCTATGGCCCTCTTGGCCTCGAATGCAGGTCAGTACTAAGTCCATGCTCAGCTGGCAGCAGATCCTGGGCCTGCGTGTTCAAAAGTGATCAAAAAAATGAAGATTGTACATATGCCACATGAGCAGGTACCCTCCTCCCCTCCTCTGGAGGCTGGCCCCAAAGCACACGCACACAGGGAGGCAGGAAAGGCGGAGCCTCAGGGAGACAGAGCAGGTAGAACAGCATCTTGCTCCATCTAATCCATAAAGGTCCTTCTTTAAACCGACAGGGTTTCTCCTCCCTGTGAGGAGATAAATCATGTGCGATGGCCTCTTACACAAATTAATTTTTCTAGTGAAAGCATACAACTGAAACAGCAGAGCGGACACCACATGGATAGAGCATGTCGCAGCTACAGCCACTTGAGCCAGGTGAGACACGAGTTGCTGTTTTTTGATGTTCATAAGTATGCTGGCAGATGCTGTTGCTGGAAGGGAGCCCCGATCTGATGTGCTCAGTTGAGGTCCACAGCAGGTCAGCTGTCTGCAGGCCAGCTGTGGGGCTCTGGGGAGAGGCCTCATACGGCAAGCACTTGGGATTGCTACACCACTACTGTGGGGCAGCTGGTTTTCAACTTAAGAGATCTGCTAAAGTGGATGGGAAAGTCACTATTTTAAAGGGGTCTTAAAAACTACTTTTGGTTCCAAAATCCTTGGTGACATATATTTTCAAAATTTTAAGGTGAGCTACACTAAAAAACGGAAAACAAAGTGCTTCTATGGACAGAATTTCACACCAGTTCACTTTCCTTCCTCACTGATGGAGCCTGGCACAAGGGTGGCAGTTCTGTGACCTGATAGTTATTCCAATAGTCACTTTACCTTCTAGGCCAAGAAATGTGAAGGTGCTGTGGCTGCATTCCACCCATCAGAGAGGGCTGGCAAGAGTGGATGGGCAAGGGGTGAGGTGGCCTAGCACTATGTGTCAACTTCCACCTCCTCAGCACCCCGTGCACGCTTCCTGCATAGAGGTACTCACTGTCACCTGTGCTGACCTATATGTTTGCACCCCACAGGGTACAGGGATAGAAGCGTGGTAACCTGGATAGAACCATAAAAGCCCTCAGCAGTGCTCAGCACCTCTCTCCCCGGCAGAGCTGGTGGCCTGAGAACTGGACTGCAGCACAGAAGCAATATAGCCACCAGGACACATAAGAAGAACAGCTCAAAATAAAGCTCTTTGGTGGGACTTGAGGGGCCTTCTACAACTAAAGGAAGGAGAGAGGAAGAGACAGAGTGGAGGGCAACGCAAGTGCCAGAGCATCCCCAGCAAGGAGCCTGGAACTATCTGAGGAACCAGGACAGGTTTCTACTTCAGTGTGTGCCACTCTCACAGGGCACAGACACAGGCACCCCTGTTCCACACTAGAAAGCAGCCATTGTAGAGGCTGAGGCTTGCTGCGCTGGTTATCTCCTCTGATACCACGGTCCCTCAGGCCCGTGGCAGTGCAGCAGAGCGTCAGGACTACAACTCACCTACTACTACAGGCAAAGCCCTCTAGCGCCATCTTCCACTGGGACACTTAGTACACAGCCCACACTTCAGGGTCTCCCAAGCCACTTTTTAAATGACTGTCCCTAAGTCCATATTTAAGAGTCCCAATAACAATTGAACTTTTTTAGTCATGGAAGAATATCAAGGACCTGGACTCCTCAAGATTTTTTCCACCAAGTAACAATTCTTTCTCTCATGAAACATCTGTCACTCAAAGGCAGTAAGGAGAATGTCATTTGGAATTCAGGGCATTGGTATTTTCCAAATTTTTAAAAAAGTCCTAAGTGATGCTTAGCTTTTTAAGCCCCAATATACTTCTTCTTTAACTTATAAGGAAGTACTCTAATGGTAGAGGTGAAGAACATTTATAACCGTATCTTCTTAATCCGGAAATAGCCTGTGAATTCCAAACTAGACTGCTGAGAAGAAATCCAGTATCACTGGACTGGCCCCTGCTACCAGCTAGGGTGAGGGAACTGCCTGTGTCTGCACCTGGAAGAGACTTCTGGGTGGCAGTGAGGACAAAGGACCTATCCAGGTGTCCCTGGGAAGCACAGCCAAAGCCTTATTCCTGGCCCTCCTCTTTCTGAGTTTAGGCCTAAGTTGCGCATGCAGGGTCAGGAGCAGAGATGGCACTGCCCAAGTGAACCTGGTGCTTATGATCCCAGTGGTTCAGATGTCACTTGCCTTAGGAAGATGCTGTCTGCATCACAGACTCACTCTGTTCTCAGTCTCCAAGGTACTAAGAAATTACAAATCTCTGTATTCTTATTAAGCCTTGGAACTCTAACGTACATGAGGAGCCAACATCTCTCCAGACTGGCTCCAAACCAGAAACCTGTCCTCACACATTGTAGAGTGATTTTGCTAGGAACTCTTTTATATTTACAAGATAGAACTGTGTATAGCACTGAGTTACACTTTATAACCATGAAAAAAAAAAAAAAGACAGTGCACTGTTAACTGCATTTCTGCTAATCACACTTACTGATACAGTTTAAGAAAGTACGTTGGTTATTCAAAACCCTATTACTTCTCTGGTTCTGAGTTCTACGATACTCCTCAAAGTAAAAAAAAAAAAAAAAAAAAAAAAAAAAAGCCATCAGCGTAACACACCAACCCAGGACCATGAGGGCCTAGGTCTGAGGTTTATCTTAGAACAAACCACTTGAGGTGGCCTGGAGCTTCAGCAGAGGGGCCGGCAGAGCACAGATGGGCAGACCAAATCTTCCCACCACTAGAATGTAGGTGTTTCCAAGGAGCTTTAAAAAACAATGGGAAAAAGATGATGTGCTAGTTACATGAAATTCAAGTTCTGGGGTCCCCAAAAGGCTTTACTGGTGTATAGCCATATTTGTTTACAAACTGTCTACAACAGTTTTCTTTTAATTATAAATTTGGCCTTTTTTTTTTTTTTTTGGTACCAGGAATCAAACTCAGTATCAAGTGCTTGTGCCACTGAGCTGTTATCCCTGGCCCTCACAGCAGTTCTGGAGCCACAACAGCAAAGGTGAAATACTGAAAAAGAAACCATCTTGCCTGAAATAGTAATTATTTGGTCCTTTATAGGAAAAGTATGCTGCCTGTGACTGGTGACCCACGCTGAGTTCACACAACTGCACATACTGTCATCTCTCCAAGGAAAACACCCAGAGGTCGTGGCTGTGTGGCCATCTCTCTTGGGTCTTTAGATCCCAGCTCAATGTCATTTTCTCTGCATTGCCTTTCCTAAATCCTCTGACTAAAAACTGAGCCCAATTTCACGTGTTGCATCCCATCCCAGATCTTGGCTGAAGGTGTCTTGTTCATTCAAAGTAAGCTTCTAAAAGGTGAATCCCATAGCCTAGAGAACGTGTGTGACTCACACTGCATGGCGAGGACCAGGCAGGTCATGTGAGTGGGCCATGCTGCATTCACACTACCACTCGTCACCAGGATCTAACAGAAGAGGCTGCCCTGTCTTTAGACAACATGACAGACTGTGAGATGTAGAACAGCGACTAGATACAGCCCACTGTCCTTCTCAAAGGTTTAAGAGGATATACATAACAAGTAAGTCATGCTGTAAGTTAAGAACAGGAATGTATTTCCTGCCAAAAAGAAAGAAAACATGGCCTAGCACCTCTCAGCTTCCGGGCATCGAAGGACAGGTGCCCAGTGCTGGCTCTGACCTTCTTGCCTGGTCCATGTGGCAGGCACATAGCATTCCACTGCCATTAAAACAGGCTGATGCCTATAAATAGGCAGGACTTTTAAATACTCATTAAAAATAACAGTCTAGCATTTGAAAACTCCTATAAAGAAAAATCTAAGCACTGCAATAAACAACAACAAGTACACAATAAGCCTTGATCTATGCTCAGGTGAGTGAAAGGCTATGTGTCTCTTCTTTGCAGTCTTCCAATTACTCTTGAATTTGTGGAGCTTTAAACTGCTAAACAATGTCCATCTTACCTTATAGTTAATAAGGAACAGACCATTCTCAATTTACTCCATTCCAATGATGGTGAAATTCATTATAGTGCATTTAACCCAACACATTTACAAAATAGTTTCAAAAAATATGTTGTAAGGAACAGAAAGAAATTACTGTATTAAGATACTTTGATTTTTTTATACCTCTTCATTTAAAATATTTAATATGCCTGCCATCTTGGATTACAGTTTTTAAATGTTCAGTTATTTTCAACTGACTTGCATTTTCTGCACTTCGGTTTTAAATAACAGAGCTTTATTCTTTGACCTCCTGCTCCTGTGTTTTACTTTAAGATGGCTAAATACATTAAACATTTACCATTCTATGTTTTTAAAACCTGGAATTCATCTTAGGATTCATATTGCATTTTTCCCAATAAGCTAAAAGATATTAAGGACCACATCATATTGCTTTCCCACAAGCATTCAATTTTCTTCTTTAAAGCATAGCTGCTAGATTCAGTTCTCATTTCCTTTACACATGGCCCCTTTCCTGTCCTAGCTGAATGCAACCAAGACACTGATACAGCTGAGCCAAGTTTCCCAACGTGCAACAGGATGGCGCCACCATCCGTGTGCAAGATGACCTGCACAGGCTAATAACCTCCAACACCCCACCCTGCCTGCTCACTCTTCAGGAGACTTCCATCCATCCTTATGATTTAAGAAAAGGGAGGAACTTACAATCTCAAAATACTGTGGGTATCAGCATAATCATGCACAGAGCTGCAACAGCACAGCCTGAGAAGCAGTGTGCCCTTTAAAGCCTTGTTCTTTACTCAAAAACATGGGATTCCACTGATACAAACGACAGATTCAACTGAATGGGAGTGTGGTGCAGGCTCCACCTTCACTATTAGCAGGCTCTGGTTACCTCAGCGTCCTGTTCCTGGAGATGGTACGTTCTCTGGAGGGACTGCAAAGTTGGGTGGGTCAGGGTCTTCTCCTGCAACAGACGCTCCAGAAGCAAGACCAGCTGGTCTGGAAGAAGCTGAGGGCAAAACAAAACAGCCGATGAAAATGCCATTCAGCTGACAAGAAATTGGACCCAAATGTTTAGCTTAAAGATGGCAGCGGAGCGTGAGTAACCTGGGCACTGCCAGCATGTGTCTGAAACAGGAGGACCGCAGTGCTGACTTCTGGGAAACCTCGGGCTCACACTCTCTCCTCAGTCACTGTGTTCTGGGGTCTGGTGAAAGCCCTGTTGCCTTGGCTTTTCATTTCACGTTTCTACTTAGGGCAGATCAAAATGGTTCTTATCTTAAGAAAAATTGTACTTTATTACATCTTTGCCTTTATGGTACACATATGCTAAAAACATTACTTAGCCTAGATAAAGACTCAGGAAGACCTTCAATTGTAAGCAAACATATGGAAGCTCAACAGAAAGAAGAAGTTTTAGATTTAATTTCTGAACAGAAAAATAGAGCATGCAATGAAACAATTACTGTGCCTCACAATGCCTTCATTATAAAAATGCTGTTTATAATTTGTTTATAATACACTAAAATTTTTTGAAAGGATACACAGTCATAACAATACACAACACATAAACACATGCACAGTTATCCATATCTTCATGTTTTTGCAAATGATGGGTCAAAAATGGTTATTACCAGTTAAGGGCAAAGAGAAGAAATCCTAAAGTGGTACAAAACAAAATAATGAAATTATGACATCTCAGAACTGAATCCGACTTTCATGTACCTGTTCACTACTGCGCCCCAACGAAAGGGGCAACACTGCCTGAGGGCACTGAGAGGTCCGTGTGATACAGAACACACCTTCTAGCGACAGCGAAGTGCTTAAAACTAAGGTTTATCTTCCCTTCAGCCTTGATTATTCCCAGATAACCCTTGTTAACAAAGCCAATTACCACTTCTTGGTACTCAAAAGAAATTCTAAAAATTACCAGCTTTTCTTTCTCTGTGCCTCCCTACCTTTCTGTCCCCAAGCTCACACAATGCCTGCCCCCCATTCAAAATGAGGACTCAAGGAAACTGCTGGCTGCATGCACCATACTCCACACCCAATTTCACAAAGAAAGCATTGCTCTTATGTTCTCAGCCCTACTTCCCCAAAGGCAAGCAGCGGTCTCAGATGTGCACTGGCTGCTTCTTGGGTGTGTTTCTCTCCTGAGTCTACCTAACAGTTATGCTGTGGAGAGAAGCTCTAGGGCTGGCAGGAGTGGCAAGGTACCTTGAGCACAATTACAGTACAGTGATCACTGACCCAAGGTCCTGTACAGGACTGGAGAACGAATGCCAATTCCCTTTCTTGTGAGATCACAAACCTGTGCAATGCTTTAGAAATACCAAGTTATTATACAACTACTAATAACAGCACCATTCTAGCATTCTCTATCATTTAAACATGAGTCTATTTATACAGTAACATGTCTGCTGTTTTATAGAAAATGCCAAACCCAGGCCCCAGCCACCACTGAACGACAAGGTTTACCCCAGGCACATGTCAGGGGAACACACGTAAGATGCAGCCTGGCAGAGCTCCGGATCAGAGCCTGGCTGAGACCTTGTATTCTGCCTCTCTTATAGGCCCCTCCCGTCCTGGCTCCAACTCTGCTCAGCCTCAGGCCTGTCTAGTACAGTCCCTTTGGCCCAGTGGCTCCTCACTGATTCCACAAAACCCTACAGTGGCTCACAATGGTTCAACCTTTCAGCTTTTCTCTGCTGGAAGCTGAATCTTCAGACCATAGCCTTACGTGCACCCCTAATATTCTGAAGCCACATCCCAAAATTTTCTCAACCCGCCACATCACTTCTTTTGTTCCCACTGTTGCCAGAATGCCTGGGACTCTTGGTGGAGAAGGCCAACTCTCCCTCTCTGGCCGTGTCTGGGGCTCAGGGGAGGTGCAGAGGACAGGCCACACTATAAGGTGACAGGCTCCAGACTAGATTCAAGTGGCCCTGCCTACCTCAACCCCCACAGGCACTGTCAACTCTGCGAGGAGCGTCAGTGCAGCCGCCAGCAAGAAGGCAACAACATACAGACTGGGGAAGGCAGGCTCCTGGGACAGGGCCAGCCAGGCTGGACTGGGGGCCATGTGTGCTAACTACAGAAGGAACCAAGCCCTGCCAATCTGCAGAATTACAGGGAAGGAAAGAGTAGAAAAAGAAGTGTCTCCCAATTGTGCCTTTGTGCTTACAAAGAGGCCTATTGTTAGAACTTGGTTTGGGTCTTGGGTAAGACTGAAGAGACCCACAGAGGAAACGAAGTCTTCAGAGTAACGCCAGCTAGCTTGATTCTCAAATTGTCCCAAATGGGAATCAATCCATAAAAGCAACATATTTTAAAAATCAAAGCACTATTAATACATGGACCCACCAAGGTCCCTCAGCTCATCCTGTGTATCTCAGTTTCTTCCCAAGAAGAAAGCACAGACATCTGCACACAGAAACAGAGCTGAAAGCTTTTGTTCTCTCCAATTTTACACAATGGAAATATTTAAAGCTAAGCCCCCTGACTATGATGGATAGCTGAGAGGCATGGAGGGAGGACATACGTCATCAAACACTTTGAGTTCTTTATTCTAAGTTTAACTAACTCTCACTGGCAGGAGGTAGGGAGCAAGGGCGCCTGCTCCAGGTACCAGCCCCTTCTATGGTGTGGCCCAAGGCACCTGCAACAAGAGCTGGCTTGCTCGCAGGCAGGCAGGATGCAACCAGCATCGCACAGCCACAACGGGAACATCCCTTGTGATGCCAGGAGATTTAGGCCCGGCAGGCTTCTCAGAGAGAACTTGCAGAAATACTCTCGCTCAGTAAGCACCTGGCTCTCAACTATACCTCTCCAACTTTGCGGGGAATGGTATTTCTAAACAAGGAAGAAAGCGCACATGATCAGTGATCTAATGCTCTTTAAAGCCACAGACAGTAAAACTAACTCTGTATCATTTGTTCACAAGTAAATATTATGTCATTTAAAAAAATATGAGATCACAGACCTGGAAAAGAGGATTTTAATATTTGCTTCAGTGCAAATATGTGGTTAAGTAGCTTCACTTTAGTATAGACTTTTATTTGTAAAATAAACCTTTACTCCATGTAAAGCTAGCCTACAATTGAAAAAAAATAGTATGTAATATGCCAAAATGTTTGTGAAGCAACGGAAAGATATCAAATACTAGCAAACACGTCTACAGAGGCTGTGCCCGGCGGCAAGACCCCTCCTGGCAGCTGGCAATGGGGAAAGAAGTAACATTATGTGGAGCATTCTACTCCCACCCATGGAGAAATCAAATTTCACCTGGCTCCTGGGCCAACTGGGTTTTCATACAGCAGGGTTCCAAGAGAAAGACGCGGCTTTAGCCATACTATGGCACAGCCATGAAAAATGTTCTCAGCACCATTCTCCTAAGAAAGCACCTCAAAACATTACGGAGAGAACCTGTTTGTATTTCTGGGAACCTAATAGTGCTAGTACCCACATCATAGCCACAGAGACTAACAGTCCTACAGACAAGAAATTCATGCGTTATTATCTTCATACAGAGGTCAGCTTAGTATTTTTAAAACACATCTGCTCACAAATTTAGACAAAATAAGACTACAGAGTGCCAAAGTCATGCGGGTACTTGAAAGAGAACTGCATAGTACAGTAAAACTTTCATGAATAAAAGAAACAAAATGGTAAATAAAGAAGGTCGGTCAAGTACAAATGTTATTTGTTAAGGGTTTCAGAAGTCTATTCTTGCTGTAAATGGAAGATTTCACAGTTGTTAATTATAGAAAGGTACACAAACAAGAAAGTCTACTTTTATTTTCTGTAGTCAGCTGAAGAACTGAGGCGAGCTGTATTTAAAAAGCAGTTTTAAAGTTTCTACTGACTCTTGGAAAAAAAATATGAATTTTTCCAAACCTACCTTCCTAACCTGCCGGCAGTACAAAGGAAACAAATCCAGATCCTTCCAGAAGCCTCTTGCTGCTATGACAGGGGCATCACTCACTCTATACTCCCTGAAGACCACCCACATGACTCGGCCCGCTGCCACTGTCTCCTCCTTTAACAAGAGGCGAAAAAGCCAGCTCACCTCGCAGGTCACAAGGGCCACGGACGCACCTCACCAGGCTTCCACAGGCAGGACCTGCTATAATAGCCATCGCCTACACACTTGAGCCTGTGGCCCGTACCCTTCTGCGGGCTGAGGAGGGTAACCCCTTGGCCGCCCAGCTGGTGCGCTGCAGGAAGTCACTGAGCGGCTCCTGGATGGGAATGAGCCTCGGACTAATGTAGCCACCGATTGACAGTGGCATGAGTTCTATTATTACCCCATTATCACTCTGGGATCTGTGCCTAAATGAAGCATGCTTCCTCCCTGATGCCATTTCCTTTTATCCTGGCTGGAGACTAAAAGCAGATCAATGGGGGCAATACATATGATGTCACTTCAATTTATAGCGATGGCCTCGCCCTCTTTGAGTCTGTCTGAAACACACAGAAAGATCAATTCTTCCCAAAAATGGTTAAAAAATGCTTAGGGAGCATTCATCTTCCAGAAAAGCATTCTCTGCTATATTTGTCTATGTTACTACGGCAGGAACTGTTTACACAGAACAAAAACAGAAGAAATGGGGGAGGGAGAAAAAAATCTCAAATTCTCCCTTATGCTGGAGACATGCTGGCCAAAATCCAACACAGGCAGGGCCCAGACCGGAGTGAAAGCAACTGACCTTTGAAAGTCACACGCAGAGACCTTTCCTGTAGGGACAAAGCAGAGATTTCCTCTGCCCTTGGATTAAAAAGGTGATCACAAAGATATAAAATGTCTCTTGTCTTTCTAAGGTTCTCCTAAATCTAATTACTTCCTTGCCATTCTTCCCAGAAAGCCGACGGCCACCCTCACTGTCCACAGGTGGTGGGGGGTGGGGGGTTTGTGCCCAGGGTGCCCTCACATTATGTGACAAGGACACTGGGCCACAGGACTGAATTCAAAACCAGTCGTCTCTCAGACATAGCTCTGAACCAAGTAAAACAAACTTAAGTAAAAAAAACTTCTGTACTGAATAAATTTTATGAGTTTTGACAATAGGCAAAATTAAGATGTTAAATGATAAGATTCTTCAAACAAGAGTTCTTCTTTCTCACCTCCCCTCAAAAAACCAGGAAATTTGAATCCAAGGATAGCCATGGTCTTCATAACAACGTCAGAAACTGATCTTCCATTTCTGTGACTTTTTAATGATGAACATTTCTACATAACAAAAATAGACACTACTGTGATAAACTACTGCCTTCAGTATACATTAGAAATCTAGGTAAAAGAAAAAGTGGCTGAAAATACTAATAAAAACAAAACGTATACAAGAGAAACTGCTCCTGTTGATATAACAAACACATTTCACAGAACTGTCAAAACTGAAGACTAACTCCACAACGCTCACTCTAGGGGTACAAAATTGAATTTGCTAGCAAATGAAGGTCACCAAATAATGATGGGTGAAACTAATATTCTGCAAAATAAACCAACTGAAGGCACGGATATCCCCAGAAGAATCAGTTAATTTTGGTAATCAAACATCTTTAGGGGCTATATCCATAGTTAAATTTTAGAAAGAAAATTTAAGCAGTAGCAAATATTCATATAATTCATGCCATTATTTATAGAAAAAAAGCATATTGTATTTTTTAGAAACTCTTCTGGTAGCAACAATTTAAAAAGACAACTGCACTTTTGAGCCACACTGGCACTACAAGAATTAGAAACACATCAACATAGCAAATAGTAAACAAAATAATTTACTGGCATAGATGATTCTCCTGTTTCCAGACTGCAAGTATCAAATTTTATGTGCTACTATGTCTTTAGCTTTAAAGTATTGCCCAAACTCTACATCTGACATAACGCATGATGTGGACTACACATACACCACCACTGTGTGTGCTGTTTCACGAAAACAAAGAATTGTAAACACTCAAACTGAAACTTTCCAAGGGCTTTACAAGAGATGTTTGGGATTCTCGTGTCTGCCTCCTCCACCCTGGAATCTGCCAGAAGAACTTCAGTGAGGCCAAAGTAAGAGTCTTTGCGATTTGGATCTTATGTTTCTCAAGAAAAATCATCATTCTTAAAAAAGAAACTATCAACTGCTAAGTGCTTCAGGCTATTCACTGTGCCATGCTGATACTGGAAGGTTCAAAGAATGACTTGCTTAAGGGCTTCTAAAGAAGTAGAACACTTCAAAACAGCAATGACACTTTTATATTTTAAACTTTTAACTTTCCTTTCTTAAATTAAAATCCACTTCTTGTTTCCTTAAGATAATGCTCTTATTTAATAATAGTATATCTTTCAATCTTGAATAAGCATGTATTTTTTATAAACATAGCTGTATTTTCGAACTCTAACCTCTAGCTGCACACTAATTTATGCCACTCTGAAACCCAAAATATGAAAACACCCTTATTGTGAAAATTGTTGACTGCTTCTGAATGAGAATATAGTACAGTCTCACTGTGGACTATTATGCAGCTACTAAAAACCGCAGGGTGCCACTTTCAGCAATGTAACAAGATAGAAATATTATGGGGGGGATCTAGAACAGAATGTAGAATATGGCTCAATTTGCGAAAGTAACTTTCTAAAGACACAGAAAGAAAGCAAAGGACTCTTCATATTGACTTTTCCACTAAGAAACCTCAAGCTACCTGTTCTTTTTTCTGCTTCCAGCTCAAGCTGAAATATTTTCTTCAAATCCTGCTACAAATATTCCTAAAAATTTACTTAATGAAGAGAAAATCTACTTGATGAATAAATTCACTACCACGACCTAATCGAACAGCATGAAATGTGTAAGCAAACAAATGAGCTAGCAAACTGGAAACGAGGGCCACTATACAGCAAGTCTCCCAGCGTCGCCATGCACCAGTACATAAATCACTCTCTAACCTTAGTCCCGTCAGCATTTTTCTTTCATTTATTTTTCTGCAATAATGGAGATTGAACCAAGGGTCTTCACACTTCGTTGTATATTTAGCCCTTTAAACATTTCTTTAAAGCTGGGTATGGTAGCACCCAGCAGCTGAGGCAGGACTTCAGGGCCAGCCTGAACTATACAGTGAGACCATGCCTCCAAAATCTGGAGCAATATTGTCACAATGTCTACAAAAACTGCCATCAATAAACAGTTGGGCTAAGTCACCAGTTAGGCTAGAAACTGCAACCCTCCTGGCTCAGCCTCCAAGCATTTCAAAACAACACGTATGACCAAAGTTGATTTCGAACTTCCACACAAAGATGAACACCAACACTATTAAATATAAAACATTAGTTCTACACAACTGGAAAAATATTAAGCTTTCTAAATGCTTTACTGGTAAAATGAAGCATGGCACCAGTTACATGCAGATTTTATGCTATCATCTAAATAGAAAATGTCAAATATTTGCAAATTTTCCAAGGGAAAAATATAATAGCTACACTGTCGCTCAAGCTCAGAATGTCTTTTCCTTTCTCCCTCTGACTTCCTATATTACTCTAATATCAAAATCAGAAAGTCTGTGTGGGATTATTAGAAATGTAATACTTTCAGTAAATAACTATACCAACATTTGGTCACAACATTTTGCTGAATTTATTTTACACAGCCCGATACTCCTGACTAAAAGTAACAGAAATCATGCACAAACATACTATGTTCACATGCATATATTATAAGCAACAAAAATCAGCCTGCAAAGGGTTTTTCCTCTATATTACAAGTGCTAACAAATAGGAAAAACACTTGAGACAGAAAATACTATCTTCAGAACCCTACAAACACAAGGTTCGAGTTTAAACAAGAATAACTGGGTTCAAAATAAATTTTTAAAAAATTTGTATGAAGAGTAGAGAGAAGGAAATCCTTGTAACCTCAAATGAGATCTTGTTCATTTCATGTGCTCCTTATCCCCACATCTGACAGCCAAACACTGTTATCACACTGAAATAAACTACATAATACCCAGTACAATAGTATGGAGTAATATGGTAACAGAGTCGGCAAGAACTATCATCAACAAGCAATTCAGCATACTCTTTAATATATATAGAAGCAAATTTATAGAACTGCACGTGAAAATTCAGATCACAAGTGATTATCACTTCTAAGTTAGAACAAGTTCAAAAGATACAAAATCAAATTTACCAACCTAAAGTTTTATAAGCATTCTGTACGGTAACAGATCTGCTTGATAATTTCTCATATTTAAAAAGGTAATGGTAAAATGAATCAAATGGCTTTCAAGAATAATGGATGCAATCAATGAAAAGGTGGTTCTGCAATGTTTTTAAAAAGCTAATAAATAAATTAGATCCTATAAGGAACTCTAACAGTCTATTTTACCCTATGTGCAAAAACTACTTCTTAGAGAGTTGCAGTCTTTTGCTTTCCATAGCTTCCTTGTTAAAACTTGCTAATAAAGACCAAAATTAATACTTTTAAAAACAAGGAGGAATAAAGGAAGCCTCAAAAGCATTTTACAGCTAATGATGATCACTAGCATTGCAAGGTAAGAAAAAAGACAAGCAACAGAAACATGCAGAAACCAAGTCAGCCCTCCGACTCTGGGTTAGACAAGCAGTTCACAGGGAGACACAAATTTTGAAGCAAGAAGCATAATTTATAAGTACATTTCACCGTGGGGTGTTTATTCGGAGGGCTAAAACACTAACATTCCATTATTCCTAGTTCCTGTCCTTTCTTCTTCTTAGAGATGCAGTAAAGATGTAATTATATACATGTGTGTGTTTTACATATATATAAATTATATATACATAGTTTTTTTCACCAGACTATATTTTCTAATACTTTGTTTTTCCTACTAAATTTAAACTCAGCATAAATTTTAGCCACGTTTACCATTTGCCAGGTGGTGTGTGTCATAGGCTGACAGAAAAGCATATTACTTGATATACATACAGCAAATCACAAATACAAAGGAATGGGTACAGAGATGGAAGTGAGTGATGAGTGAAATTATATGAATTATTGCTGGAAAATTAAAGGAATAAAGTTGCTGTTATCTAATAAAAATGTATAGGAAGTACTACTGTACAATACACTTTCCAAAATTGCAGTTTTATTTCACAGCATGACTTAATGTCTGTAAGGCAGAGGAACCATATTTCACTCAGTTTCTGTACACTTTTGAATTCCAGTCTGCACATTTTATATCCTGGGTTAGCTCTGAAAAACTTTAGAAGGAATAAACCAAAGGATCAACTTCTTAAGTGTTACCTCAACACTTAGGGAAATTCCTACTAATGGAAAGAAATGGATTTCACTTGAGGAAAAAAGGCAGATGAAAAATTCCACAGACTGTGAAGAATATTTTTACTTAATTATTAACTTTTCCTTCTTTTGCCTGGACACCAGCTTATCTAAAGGGAATGAAAACTATGATGAGGCCAGAATTGTTCATGAAAGAGAAACTCCTGTTTTGGATGTGTATAACATGAGCAGCAACAAAGCAAGGGGGGGACAGAAGCACAGAGAACGAATAGGGCCAAGTCTGGTTACTCCAAAGGTGCACACTATGCACAACTGACTGAATAATTCATAAATGGACTTCCCATCACAACAAAATCTACTCTCAGTAAGATTCTCAATTTCAAATTGCATCATAAAAAACGTTCTTTTAAGGCAAAATTTTCACTTCAGCTATGATCTCATCATCTTAGTTCTACTCTAAGCTCTACCTTGGACCCAGGGCCAAGCAGCCTAAAGCTGTTGGAAAAGTGAGGAATATAAATATAATTTTGTTTGCTGCCTTGGAAACATTGTCTTATGTGAACACAAATACTCAAAAGTCAAACGACAGAAGTCTTCCAATCTGGAAAACAGATATTAGCAAGTGGCAGCTAACTATAGATCCAAAATTCCCCTACATCTGAGACTTACTGGGTCTTTCCACAAGTACTGACATGAACACCAATACACTTCCTAGAGCAATCTAAAAATTCAAGCACATGCAAGTTGTTCCTAATGGATTCCTAAGGAAATTTTACAAAAGTAAAGCTTTAGTTTATCTATTATCTTTATATCTGCCTTTGCATGTGTACAATGTGCTCATTTAAGAATACTCAATACTCATTTTTGGAGTGATCTTTTTCACATCATAGAAAAAAACTTTCGAAATTATAGGAAATGTTAACAAACACATTCTAAATTTTCTGACTGTTTAAATTCTAATAGCAAATACTCTGTGGAAAACCATACTTCCCCTTCTTTAGGTATTCTGGCTTATTCATACAAATCAACTTAGAAATCATCTTTTAAAAAAGAGGCAGAAGTAAATTACAGTTGCCTTTAGATTAGTTTTGCTTGTTTTGAGATAGGGTCTTGCTATGCAGAAATTTTCT